>DWAN01000439.1:0-24096 GCA_018230445.1 Heliconius hewitsoni | reverse complement strand
CGTTATAAATTATTATTTTGTTTGTAATTTTGATATGAATAAATTATTATTATTAAATTATATATATAGATTATTATTATTATTTTGTTTTTTTTTTTAGTTTTATACTGAACTCTCGTACTTGGGATCCCAGTGTTTACACTCCGTTCTCATTAGGACACTTATGTTTCCTATTTTCCATCGAATTATGGAGGTGAAACTCAACGCCACGCTTTGCCTCGTTACCAGATCGAATAATAATATTATATATTTTTTTTCGTCGAGTGGGAATCGAACCCTCAAAGTGTCGTTTACAGTCACACGCTTATGCCCTTGCATCACAACTGACATATTTCACTTTATGATATTCTCATTCTATGTATGCTAATTACTTTCAGCACTGAATTGCTGATGGACAAACGAAGCATCTGGACTTAGAAAGTTGAAATCCAGTATGTACGGTGACGAGCGTGGTCGAGGATTTCTCGAAAATTCCACGGCGACAGGATAAACCAAATTGACGCTACAGTAAAGTTGTATTAGATGTATGAATAAAAGAAAACTGGAAAAATATTCTGTATGTATACAGAATAATCATAATCATCTGATGATGATAATTTATAGTTAGAAAAATAAAGGCTGTATTGTTTTTTAACCTCACATTGTATCCCGTACATGGTAGGGGGAACCAGGGAACTTAGTGTTAAGCGTTAAGCGGCGAAACTTAACGCCATGCTTTGCCTCGTTATCAGAATGCGGAAATATAAATATTAAACACTTTTTTTCGATTTTTCTTTGAGTGGGAATCAAAACCACAATCTGCTGTATTTACAGTGGTACGTTTATGCCCCTACGCCAAGACATGTCGCTATCGAGTATTATAGTAGTTTTTTGATTACATCTTAATACAGTTCCAGCTTTGCGTAGATAGCAAATAATTTTTAATTTTACAAAGTCAATTAAAGATATCTAGATTTCTTCCTCAAACTGAGCCCGCTCCCGCATTGCAGTGGACGCATTAACCGGTAATTAGAGGCGATCCATTCCCGGGGCGCTGATAACGTACTTGTTTTCGAAGTTTGCCTGTAAAAAGTTTAGTGGAAAAAGAAATTAACAACTTTAATTTTATTTATAAGTAAAAATGAGGCCGTCGTAGCACAGTACAGTATGTGACTGTAAATATGACGATTGTAGGTTTGATTTCCACTCGAGAGAATTCATTATTTTCCTTTTCATTCTCGCTCTGGTAAAAAGAGCAGGTCATTGAGTACCGCCACTCACGCGTAATGTCTCGAAAATTTGGCTGAAAATGAGGGACGAACTTTTTTAAGACATTCTGTTGCTCTAAGATCAACCAGGCCTTGCTTCCCAGATGATCACATTAATGTTTAACTTTATTTTATTTTGGCACTAGTAAACATTATAAACCTGCAGGTTCGGAGTATAGAGCGTCCACTGTGCCATTATCTGCATGGCATTAGGGTTCACGGGCAGATAATCGAACCAGGAACCACCGACTGCTACCTTAGCACTAGGGAGCCTGCTTATATTGTTAGATGTGTGAAATAATAAAAAAATTAAGTGGTATTTTATTTACAGAGAATATATGCAGGTTATGCAGGGTTGGAATTGATGAACATTTAAATTACGTCCAAATAATTATAAAAATCCAAACATAAGAACAATCCAAAATAATCCAAATATATAAACATACATATACAGTAAAAACCACATTCATATTTTTCTTACAAATATATAACCTATCACCACGCATCATCATCCCCTTTCGTTACATACAGATAAAGTAGAAAAGAAAATAGAAAATACCTAAGAAACTTTCACCAAAAGTTAGGCGTTCGGTTGACGGCCGTTAACAAGATAATTAATTTACTTAAACAAGCAGAAGTGGAATCGTACATGACGTCAGTTCCTATAAATAAGTATGCTTTATGTTAGAGTATTTGTTGTTTGATTTTTTTTCAGCTTCACACTGTATCCAGAGTATACCTGGGTGGGAAGAAGAAGAAGAAGAATTTAAGACATTCCGTGCCCCATTTCCCGTAAAATTCTGCAGGTATTGAGCTTTAAGTGGCGAAACTGAACGACGTGCCTTGTCTCGTTACCAGAGCGAAGAAATAAAAATATAAAAATATTAAATATTTAATTTCCTCGGTTATAGTCACTGGGCCTGGGCCACAACTGGCCTCAGGTTTAATGTTTTTAATCTTTCTATGATGTGTTTTGTTGGTTGGTTGGACCGAGTTCGTGAAGAGACGAGACGTCGGGTCGTGTTCATTCCTTCTTTTCCTTGTTCCCAGCTACTTCACGTGTTAAATAATTACACTGAAAGACACTTGGATTTTTTATTCTCTATTATTGTAAAATGTTGTTCCCTAATATTGTATATAACTGTCAACTCACATATGTTTTCTTAACAATTATTGCCTAAATTACTCCAAATATAGTATAGACAAATATAAACAGATAAATACAAACTAGTTCGTCATCAACGATAATACGATAGTCACTGGCAAGAGTGGACGTATCAATAGTTTATCCATAGAATGACATGAGCCTGTGAAATACATAGCTTTACGTTGTATCCCCAACAAGCTCTCTAACTACCCTACAAATAGTAAGGTGGGTAGAGAAAACACAAATTGTGAATGTAAAATCGACTGGTTGTGGTGTCCAATCCCCACTCGAAATGAATTATTTATTTCTTCCCTCTGGTGTCGAGGCACGGCGTTGAGTTCCGCCACTCAACACGTAAGGCCTCCAGAATTCTGCGAAAAGTGGGGACCAGAGTGTCTTAACACTAGGTTCCCTCTGCCTACCCCGCTGTTAGCGGGATACAGCGTGAAGCTGATTTAACTTTTTTTTATTTAGGTAGAGGAAACCTAATGTTAAGACACTCCGTTTCCTACGCACTGCTCAATTCTCGAGATGTTTCGTATTGAGTGAATTAACTCAACCGTGCCTTGCATCGTTATCAGAGTGAGTAAATAAAATAATTGATTCCCCTAAGTGAGAAATGAACCCACAACCATAACGTTTACAGTCAGATGCTGTGAAATACATACTATGGTGTAAATAACAAATTTTACAATAACTTAATTTATTTGTTTCATAAACTCGTTTATTCAAAGGAACTCATAACCCATGTTTGGAAATATAACAATACTATACAAAGTTCAAAAACCTTGAGTTATTCTGTAACCATATTTTTTTTCTTGAGAAATAACTTTAACTTGTCGATACTTGCCAAACTACAAACAGTTTTGAAACTCCACTTTGTTAAAAGCTAAGATGACCTAGCAATCGTGAATCAGCCAACTAATATCTAGCTATATGTATAATGCGTTTAGTGATTTTAGTAATAATCATATAAGTATACTCTTTCGGGTTTAGAACCGATTATTTTTTGTTTTTTAATTTTACACTGTATCCCATACATAACAGGGTAAGCAGAGGCAACCTGGGCACCTAAGACAGTCCGTTCCCATTAAGACACTTCCGCTCCCTGCTTTCTGCTGAATTCCGGACGATTTTCAAGTGGCATGGATTGAATTTAGTGGAAAATGGAGAACGGAATATCTGAACACTAGGTTTCCAGGCTCCCTCTACCAGAAGCAAAAAAAAAACGATACCTAATAATATTTTATTGTTCCAAAGAAAAGAAATATTGCAAAAATTTTTGTTATACCTAGAAACTATCAAAATTAGTGAGAATTTTAGTTTAAAATAAAGCACCAAATATAATTAACTGCTAACTAGAACAGCAAAGCGGTTATAATTGATGTATGTAAAATACAAACGCAGGGTAGTGTGACTTTCAAATTACATACAACTAACTACCACGTACATATATTACAATAACAACACCCTGTATTATTAAAAGCAAAACAACCCAGTTCATAATATAAAGGGAACCAGCCATATTATTTAGTATTCGGTCATATAGCGACTCAATACTCAATATTCCTTACGTGAGTACGTGGGTTGGTTACAAAGGGAACCATTGTTCGTCCTTCTGTCCCCATAAAGTCACGAAGTTGATTTATAAATATAATATACACCATGCTTTGTTGATATTCGTACTAATATATATTAGAAATTTGGATTTAGTGATAATATTAGTGCATAGTAAATTGAGGTAATGGTAGTCTTATTTATCTGATAAGACTAAAATACGTATTTTTTTTAAATATTTTTAGTAATAACTAAGTAGTGAAAATCTCCTCTTTTAGAATCACCAATCATCTTGCTACACCTCGAAAATTTGGCGAGAAGTAGAGAACAGAGTGTCAAAACACTAGTTACCATTTCCTTGATCTCCACTCCCTCGATACAACGTGAAACTATGAAAGCAATTAAAAACAACAAATAATATCTACAAATTAAATACGAACACAACACAAATAACAATTTCCCAACCAACAAATTCAACAAAATATTCAAATTCATAAATATAATATGTGAACGTAACTAAAAACAATGTTCATAATTTTATCTAAGCGAGAGTCTGTCTACAAAATCGTGCAAACTTCGAGCCTAACAATTTCCGGAGTTCAAATTGAGTTTCATCTGAATCGTTTGAGTTTCAATCCTTAATGAGTAACCTTCATTAAACAACTTCGCCGGAGGGAAATTAGCAAATTCTTAATTTCGCCGTGTGTACACGTCCCAAAAGTTATTTTTTAGATATTTAGAATAGTTTGTTTATTATATTATTTTATATAGTTATTCGTATTGAGTATTACTTCATAATTTAATATTAGTTAAGAACTATATGGTTTTTTTTTAATTTGATGCTATTTTCAGCCTGCTATTGCTGACAGAGAACCTTCGCTCCGAACACCATGTATTTAAATAAAAATAATCAAAATATTTTCCAAAGTGGGTTCGATACCCATAAATTTTTACTACTCTAAAATTGCATTTTGTTAGACGGCATTGCAACACGCCATGGCTTTAAGGCAAATGTATATAATCTACACATATAAATTGATATATTTTTATGGCACTTTTACTGACTGATAGAGGGGGTAAGGGGAGAAACATATAGGCAATTTTATTCCTGAAATTGTCATGGGACAGGGATTTATGCGGATAAAAACTCATTTAACATGAACGCGTACCTAGATAGATAGGAAAATAAAAACATTTTTCTATTATATACGATATTTTTACGAGAAAATTAAATACAAGTTAAGAAGTAAAAATGGGAATAATCAAATAAAATCTCATAAGATTCTAATAATTTGTATTGAGGCCGTCCTAGTACAATGGCAAAAGTGTGCGACTGTAAACGAAAAGGTGACTTCCATTAAGTAATGTGGCATAGCGCGGCGTTGAGTTTCGCCACCTAACACGCAATACTTAAAGAATAAAAGAACGGAAGTGTCTTAATGTACAACAAACTGTTTTTACCCATCAATTGACTTTCTACGAAAACTACCACATAATAATCGTCCATGTAAAATAAGTCGTCCAAGTTGGGACGGCGAACCAACTACCATTATTCGGCACATTGGCAAGGGAATCGGGTTTAATAGTTCTTTTAAGTTGTTCAATTGTAATTTAGTTAGACGTTACACCTTAATTTAATTTACATGACGAGAAATTTTATTATGTTTTAGATGGCATGTAATGCATTTCTTTTTGGTTTTTGGGTGAAGTTGAAATTATTTGATTCGGCGTAAACTGTTAAAGATAAAATAAATTGTTTTTATTAACTTCACTCTGTATCGTGCACATGGCAGGGTGGAACTTAGCATTAAGACACTTCATTCCCCATTTGAAAATTTTCGTACCCCACTTTACGCCCATATTTCAAGAATCAAACGTATTGAATAGCAAAGTCAACGCCGCACTTTGTCTTCTTACAAAAAACGAGAAAAATATTTTTTTAAATAATTCATTCGCCTGTGTGGAAATCAACACCCACAACCACCGCGTTTAGAGTCATGCTCTAATACTGCGCCACGGCGGCCTCTATCTTTAATTCGTCAAAAAATTGTATATCACATACAATATTCATCCCACGTCACTGAGATCGTTGCAATAAATTCTAATAAAGCAATAAAAAAATAATTTACAGAACAAAACCGGCCGTAACCTAAACGAATGGACACGGCTAAATTACGAAAGAAAATAATAAGCGATCGTATTTATTCGAACGTTACGTCTAAATACAGGGTATTGTGTAGGGTTGTCATAGTAATACTCTTAAAAATCAAATGAAAATCACTATTTACTATGTAATACTTTTATTTTAGAGAAAATAAAAAAAGTGGAATAAATATGCTGGCATTGATAAATTTCTTTTCTCATTATCATTATTGTTTTATACTACAATATCACCGTGTGATCACTGCCGCCCATGACCTTGTGCCACACCAGAGGAGCTACAGATGCGTTGCCGGCCTTTAAGATGAAGATAGACGCGGTTTTAGAAGGTATCCAGTTCACATCGACCTGGAAACACTACCGCGGGTAGGCCATTCCGCAGTTGACTGGCATGTGAGGAGCAGAATGACCTAACACAACGTTTTCTCTGATACCCTGCTATATGCGAAATGTGACGTGAAATATACATATCTAAAAATACTTATTTAGAAAACGTATAAAAATTTTAACCTCCTGGAAACTGACCAGGGGCTCTGACCACTAAGCACCAGAATATATGCAATACGTTCACGTTACGTTGCTTAGTGGTCAGAGCGCCTGGTCGATTTCCAGGAAGAATTTTCCCTAAATGTTGATTAGCACTTTAAACATGGTTAAAAATATACATATCTTTTGTATAAATATAAATAAACATATTTTTAATATAACACAGATGACAACCCTAACAGAATATATGGCCGTTGCTAATAATGTCCGTGGAGCAATAATAATGTCAAATAACGCGGCCCTTTGATTTACATCTGCCGAAAACGCCAAATAAAATTGTTTATACGTACGACTACGTACAATAAGGGAAAGAAAATAAACATTTCAGTCGTTAGCGTTACTTACGGTGGAACCGTTGTTTTTTCTGGTACAAAATTTTTTGTCTTCATAATATATTTGAGTGAACTGAATGTATGAGAATTTGTAATTGTTTTGTAGGTATTTTAATATCAATAGTTGGTAGAGAGTAATATTTGAAATTTTAGTTTTGTTTCATTTAAATTTTATAAAATTCAATAACAAAGCCTTTGAGTGGTGTTTAACATAATGAGTAGTAACTCATTTTTTTTATTATTATGTAGCTTCACACTGTATCCCGAAGCCCTGCTAGGGTAGGCAGAGAGAAAAAGTGTTACGAAACTCCGTTCTTATTAAGATATTTCAATTCTCAACTTTCCGCCGAATGCTGGGGGAATTGTGTATTCAGTTGCTGAACTCAACACTATTGTGTAGTTGTGGTATGGCGTTGAATTCCTTCATAGGAAAAAGAGTGAAAAAAGAGAAGAGTAAGAATCGAACCCACAATTATCACATTTACAGTCAGACGTTGCACTGCGCCACGACTGAATAAATAATATTATATTGTAAAAAATATACCGTGAAAGGGAGACGATGTCTGCAAGACTATATTGAAATCATCTTTTGCATGATTTAATTGAATCATCTTTTTTTCGACTACAGAAATAAATAAAATGCTTTGGAAAGTAAGAGCCTTATGAACATCGCCTTTGATCTTTTTATAAATTTCGCTCTGAATTAGCAAATTTTAATTAAAGCTTTCAACATAAAAATGAATTAAATTTACCTTTTAGTTATTCATTTTTTGACACTTTTTACACAAAATTATACAATATACCTACAATACATAAAATTGTCATCATAAATATGAATTAAAAAGTAGATAAAGGAAACCAATATTCAAATTGTAACAAAGACAGATGTTTTAAAAAAAAAAAAAATTAAATCGCCACGTTTTATGAGACCAGAGCGGAGAAATGGAACTATAAATTTAAAAAAATATTTCATCTCCTCGAGTGGGGATCGAACCCACAACCAGTCGGTGTTACAGTCACACCTCGTGCCGCTGGCCTCACTAACGTTGTTGTTACTAAACAACTTTGACTATAAAAATATATTAAAACACAACCGACGCAGGTCTCCAGTAACATTAATAATATTAAACTTACAACTGAAAGTTGTACGTACGTTCAACGAAAAGGCGCACAACGGTAGAGCTACGTAGAGCAACCATTGTTAATTCCACACACGACTATTCCGCAGATTTCGCAGTTTAAAACTTTTCAACACAACCGTTTAGTTTTTTTTTTCAAAAAAAAAAAAACAACCGTTTCAAACCAGATGAAAACTGGTTAAAAAACAGAAATCAAATGTCCTCAAAAAATTGTAGAGTCGCCTATTCGAAATTCCGCTTGGCCGTCCATTTGTAAGCCAGTTTGTAAATCATTCACGTAGTTGTGCGAGGTAATAGCTTCATGTTTATTTCAACTTTAACAAGGATTTTTTTTTAAATTTATTATTATTTAGTGGTAGCACCGCTTCACGCTTTATCCCGCATATAGCAGGCTTAGTAGAGGGAACCTAGTGTTAAGACACTCCGTTAAATAAATATAAAATATAAAAAATATTTCATTTTTCCAAGAGGGAATTGAACCCACAACTGTCGCACGCATGCTCTCCTGCGCTACAATGGCCTCTTAATAAAATTATATATCATACAAACACAGTAATATAATTTATAATAAAGACTAGACTAATAACAAAAAGATCCTATATTAATTTGAGCGTAATTTAACAAACTATATAATTTTAATTATGTTTACTATGAAGAGACAATAAGGGTATTTCATATTAAAATCAAGCAAATTTAATATATTCAGGTAAACAAAATTAATGAGTAGACTTAGTCTAGGCTGAAAATTAAGTTACAGAAATAAATTTACTGGAGTGTAAAAGAATTATTGATGCCGTCTCGATGCGAAACTTATAAGAATCAAATTTACCTCAATATTTTTTCTGAAACATCGATATATGTTGAGTTGTGACTACGAGCGTAGCCAGAGAGGACGGAACGCCAATCACTACACCACGCGAGGTCCTCAAGCTTTTTACAAGACCTCAAGAGACCTCATTAATACTCTGTTATCGAAGGTGAACCGAGGTCTTCCTCAATTTTACATTAGTAATTAATACCATTTATATACCAGTACAAGCTTTTACACGTTTTAAAATAATTTAAATATTAAATAATTCAAGTAGCTGTAGTTTAAAAAGAGAGAGCGAGAAATTTTTGACTTCTGATATTTGAAATAAACATCTAATCAGAATAAAGATCGAATCCACAACGACGGCGCGTATGAAGTCACATACATCGCATACGTTAAAATCCACGTAGATATTCAAAGGAAAATCTTTGGAAGGGTTCTTTTACTCCATAGTTCAAAAAAATAAAAAAATAATATCTAAATTCTTTTGAATCCTGTTCTGTTCTATTGAATTAACACGTTTCACAATAAATAAGAGGGGCCCGCGCTGATGGCAGCTACGAGGTAAACTCCTCTCGGGGACCTCCTCTCTCGGTTGTTAATTTAAAACTAACACTCCGAATCTGAGATGGTCTCGTAAATAACGAAAAAAGGGAGCGCACCTAATTTATGCTTCGTGAAAGTTTTTACAAGACAAAAATACTTTTGCCAACAACGAAATCGCCTGAAATGCCTATGAATTAACTTAATGAGTAAATATTTCTTGCTTATTTTTAATTCTTTGTTATCCATCTGTTGAGATAAATCTACGTGTAGGTATTTTGTAAAGGACTAGTGGGCGCGTGCAGCTTCGCCTGCTTATTTGCACTATTTGGGTGAATTGTAAAAAACAACGAAACACGTTCTATAAAAATCGGTGGCAATTTAAAGATTTCCATATAAACTTTGAAACCCTTATTTGAACCCTTAGGGAGTGAATTCTAAAAAACCATGAAACACGTGTTCATTGAAATATTTTATAAAGAATCTGAATTTCAAATTTTATAAAAATTTATGCTGTTTTAAAAAAAATCCATACAAACTTACAATCCCTATTTCATCCCAATCCCAGACATTTGGATTTGAGCGGCGTTGTATTCCGCCGCTCAAATCCAATTTTCGGAGGAAAATTAAGAATAGACAGAGTGTCTTACACAGCGTAAAGCTGATTTAATTAATTTAAATTTATCTTTAGTGCTACTTGTTGTAGTTATCTTCGTGTATATATTATTCTCTGTTCAAAACCAAATAAATGAAATAATTTTAACTGAATTAATCATGTATATTTTGGTTAAAATTACCTGAGGCCTTTGTTGCTCTTAGTCGAAAGCGACGATTAAGGGTTCGATCCACGCTCGAGAAGTAAATTATTTAAATTTTCCCATTCTGATTGACAAAGCGCGATATTGAATTCTGTAACTCAGTACACCGAAAATTAGACGAAAAGTGGAAAACGGAGTTTTCTTACCGCTAGTTTTCTGAACCTGTTTGCCATAAAAACAACTACAAGTAAAGAAAAATATTTATTCCTATTATTCATCACGATATTATAATATTTTAATTACTATAGCTATAACAGGCTTTAACAGTAAAACTACTCTCTCCACATTAGTAGCTAAATGAATATTTATGACCGACGTCAAATAGACCATTAAGAAACTATATACTAACTAATAAAAATATTATTATTCTTTAGTAACTACTGTCTAACGTGGCGCAGGCGCACAACGCGTATTTATTTACGTGACACGTTGTGGGTTCGATTTTCATTCGAGAAAATGAAGTATTTGATATTTTCATATCCTCGCTCTCGTGTCGAAGCAAAGCGCAGCGTTGACCACCCAACACGCAATGCCTCTAGAAACGGAGTGTCTACTACTGGTTTCCCTCGGCATAACCCGCTGGGTGCGGGATACAAAGTGAAGCTGATTATAATCTTCTTCATTTTGTCTTTTTATCAAGAAGCACCTTAAAATAATATTTAATCTAATTTTTTACTAAAATAATTTACTATGTATTTAAAGAATCGATATGAGTCGTGGTGTAGGGTCACAAGCGTGCCATTGATAACGTGACAGTTTATGGGTTCAATTCCCACTTGAGGATATAAAATATTTAATATTTTCATTCGCGTAACGCGTCGTTAAGTTCCGCCACTCAACAAGCATTGCTCAGAATCCAGAATTCGGCACAAAGTGAGGATCAGAAGTGGCTTAATGTAATGTGTAATATACAATATAATAAATAGTAGTAAAGTATTGCATTTATTTCAATGATTTAATTTAAATTTGTACTCCTCCCGCAATTTAATTGGTTCTGTAAATACGCTCATTTGAATTATGTTTCAGTATACAAAATAAAATTAAATTTATTATGTAATACAAGCGAAAAGTAGTCAATTATACGTGGAAAATAGAAGTAATTTGTAAAACTTGATAATTTAAATTAAATTCGTTACAGGACTAGCAGGTTACTTCCTAGATTTCCAAGTACCTACGTATTTTACTAGAAAACAACTTTATAGTTAACGAAAATAACCAAAATCAACTAATATTTATACATATGTTACATTTTCTTGCAAATTTGGAATTTCTCAGTTGTGAGAAAAAAAATTAACATTAGAATTCTTAATAGGTATTCTATTCCGTGTAGGGAACACGGAGAGATAAGTATAAAATCAATTTATCACTACATTCTTCTTTCCTATCACGTATTATCTACACGCTGTATCCCGCACACAGCAGGGCAGGCAGAGGGAATCTAGTGTTAAGACACTCCGTTCCCCACTTTCTGCCGAATTCGGGAGACATTGCGTGTTGAGTGGCAGAACTGAACGCCGCGCTTAGTCTCGAAACCACGACTGGCCTTTCCTTTCACTTTCATTTATATAAAAAAATACACTCAAAATAAATAATTAAAAATCAAAAATTGACCCCTAAATCCACACCACACCACACCACTGCCAATTTTCCTGTAACTGTATATAAAAAACTAAAGTAAACTCCACAAATAAGTAATAAATGTTTAATGAAATCGATCCGTTAGATCCATACGTTCAAACGAGCAAAACCAACAGGGAATCAGCCAACAGGCGCAAAACCGAATAAACACCTTAAAATCGCACTCTCAAAAATTCAATTCCCATGTATAGTAAATACGTGGCGCGTCCGAAATATAAATATTTGCTGTACAACTGTAAAACTGAATTTAACTACCTCAAACTGCAAGTTTTCTTTATATATTATATAAATAAAATAAATAAATAAATCAGCATCACGCTGTATCCCGCACATTGCAGGGTAGGCAGAGGGAACCCAGTGTTAAGACACTCCGTTCCCCACTTTCTGCCAAATTCTGAAGGCATTGCGTGTTAAAATCAACGCCGCGCTTGTCTTAGACACCAGAGCGAAGAAATGGAAATATAAATTTTAAGGAAATATTTCATCTCCTCGAGTGGGAATTGAACCTATAACCAATCGTTTTTACAGTCACATTTTGTGCCTCTCTCGTATATCATATTTTTGCACAATTTTTAGGGTTCCGTACCTCTAATAGTACAAATGGATGCCTTGTAGACCTGAATGTTTCCTTCACGCAATCTTGAGATTAATAAGTCTTTAAAAGAGGCAAAGACGGGCAACAAGGTGATGCTATTAGATTTCCGTTTTTCCCTTTAGAGATATGGAACCCTAAAGTGACCATAAATGCACATTTTAATAAAACATTTAGAGAATAAAAGACCACTAAAATGAAAAGAAAAGCTAAATGAGGTATAATTTAAGCCAATCCATCTTGTTACCCTACTTTTTAGGAGGTTCCTTCTGTTAACAATTACTGAACTGTTTTTATTACTTAAAATGTTGTATTACGTTAGCGCTCCACTGAAGGTTTGTTATAATGTACTTTGTGATTCATATTTATTAAAGATTTTTATTATTTACAAGAGAGAAGATTAGTTTCATATTGTGTTCCGTAATCAGCAGGGTAGAAAGGGGAAATCTAAAGTCAAAGCAGTATCTTTCGAACTCCACCCGATTTGGAATATTATCTGTTAGATGGCAGAACTCAACGCTGCATTTTTATTATTGGTATTAACATAATTCTTTTGCTTCTTTAGCTACAAAAATAGATAAATATATTTTAATTATTTTGAGTGTTTGCCTACGTCTTTCGCCTCATCAACATGTTCATGCATGGCCTCCGAGTTCCGATCCTCGTATTTTTCATGTTTTCTTCAGTATGGTTGACACTGTGTTTTCGAAAGTTTTCGAAAGTCTCCCCGTGCCTCTCTAACCACTCAATCTTCGTTCATAAATCTTTTATGACGTTATTTCATCACTCATATTCACAAGTACCCAAACCGCCTGAGCACATTCTTCATTCTCCCCGAGATATCCTCGCAAGTTCCCGATTATGATTTACAATTCTCACAAATTATGTTAACATCCACTTTTCCATTTTCTTCGCACTGGTGTGCGGCGTTGAGTTTCGCCATGATTCGCCTCCAGATTTCGATTAAAAAAGAGAAATGGAGTGTCTCAACAGTAGGTTCCCTCTATCTACAATGTTTTGTACCAAATACACGTGATGTTAAAGAAAGACGCATCTACTATTACTATATAAGTCTTTTTTTTTTCAAATCCAGCAAAAAATTACGATATAGAACGACTTGTCACTAGATCCTGTCTTTTCTGCCAAGTGCAGAAGATTCATGAAGAAGCTTACTTTTATTTTATACTAATAGTATAATATCCACTCACCGGCAGCGCCCTTGTACAACGTATAACGTCATAAAACACTAGCACCACTACGCTCCCCACATAAAAATGGCGTACGTAATATAGTAATGTAACATTAGATAAATTATTTATGGAATAAAGAAAAATATTCACGTTTCTTTGGTTTTCTTAAAAAAAAATTGTGTATAGAATTTTTTTTTAATGTATTTTGCTTAAGGGAACGACTCACTTATTTCGACGAAATTTATTGGATGATCTTGGAAGATGTTGAGATATTAAAATAACTTTGTGTTTTTAAATTCTTTTGAGTTTTCTACACTCAATACACAATGCCTTTAGAACTAAGCGAACAATAGGAAACCAGGTTCCCAGGTTCCCTTTGCTTAAACTGTTATCCGCATACTACAGCGTGAAGCTTAAATAAGCACACAGTTTTTGTATGTTATATTTATTCATACTTTGATTGACTCCTGCATTTTTAATTTCATTCATTTCATTTTTAATTTCATTTAAAACGTGCAAATATTTAATTTTTACACCAAATACGACTATAGCATATATATATTTTTTCTAATTATTATTATTTCTTAACACTACAGACACTTGGTCCGACCCTTTTAAATTTAGTATTATATCTAATATCCTTATCATATATATTAATTACATTATCGTTTACATACAATCAATATCTATAATAAGAAAATTATATTTTTCACTTTACATTATTTTACAAAATTTTACTTTGATCTAATGTTAAGCGACTGTTTATATATGTATATTTAACAATTTTAGCATTTGTTAGGAATAAATATTATAGCATAGCAATATATACTATGGATTTTGTCAAGAACTTTAAGCTGAACTAGTGTATCACCGCTATGGGTATTGTAGACACCTTATTTATGAGTCTAGACCAAGGAAAGCTGTTACATTTTGGTGTACGGAAAATTTGCTAACAATATATAGTTTCAAGTTTTAACAACTTAAGAAAAGAAATATTGGTTAATATAAATAAGATTTTGGTGTTGGTTATAATTTTTTATTACGAGTTTACTGCGGAACTTCTGATAAGTCGCCCATTTAGGAACTTTAAAAGAAAAATAAATGTCTCTTAACAATCCTTCAACATCTTAGCGAATATGTATTTTTATATAATTTAATTTTAAGGTCATAGTTCTATTATAATTAATTCAATTATCCAGACCACATATCATTATTAAAATAAAACAATTCGCATTAAAAACTTGACAAGAAAAATATTAAAATATTCAAATCTTTAATGTAGCACGGAAAACGTGAAAAAGGCACAATTATGAACTTATCCGTGTCACACTCGGAAAAATCCAGCTAAATTTTAGTGTGCAACGCTATCTGCGCTCACCTACTTCAAACGCAAAAACTTTTTAAAATATGAACATAACACGGACACTGTCCGGGAGAGAAAAAAAACATACACTTGAAAATGGCACATCAGAATTCGCGAGAAACAATCGCTCACTTTTTGTTTTCCCGAATAGACAAAGGTTTACTCACTGTAGGGTGTGTCTTGACAACACGCTTTAGAACAACGCCAAGTTAAGTTGATATTTTACAAGGTTCCCACGTAGACTGTACTATCTGGTCTCCCAGGGGTCTATATAAAGTGGACGCTTTACTCATGTCTGAGATATAAAATACGGGACTGTTTTCAAAAGGAGTGCGGCGTGTCATGTATCCATCTGCAGTTGTCAGCTAAGACCTTTTGATCGTTGAGGCTCTTTTTTCTCGTTTATCTTCCTGTTTGATGACTACGATTTTTCTAGAAGTAGCAACGCTTTTTGAGATCATAATTTTATGCTTTGAGGTGGGTGTGGTGGTTATTTTTCAAATTTTCTTTGAGGTCGTCGTAGTGCAGTGGGACAGCTTCGGATTTTAAACGCGATTATTGTGGGTTCGACTTCCACGTTGGTGATTTATTACATTTTTAATAATTGTAATTTTTCCGCTAGACAAATCGTCTCGAAAATTAGACGGAAAGTAGGAAACGTTCCCACTGTATGGAAACTCTTAACACTAGGTTCCCTCTGTCTATCTTACTATGAGCACACAATCGTAAAACTGCTTTATTTTAGATTTTTACTATCATTTTCAATAGGATATGTGAAGAACTGAACTAAATTCACTTTAGATATCTCCCTTTCTTCTAAATGCCAATATGCGGAATATTTACTTTGAAAAATAAATTTCACTTAACCCTCACTTACGTGTCAATATCATATTTGCCAAAATGTCCCTGTTCTATACGAAACGGTATCCAAATTATAATTGACAATTGCAAATTTTATAATATCGCTTACAATAAAATAAAACGCGAATTCAACATTTTCAATATTTTAACTGACAGGTTATAACATTTCAAATGTCATTTGTGACAGTTTACATTGTAAGAGTCATCAGTGCATATTTTTCTATCATTTATTTGTAAATAAATACCTCTTTTTTTTAGCTTCACCCTGTATCCTGCACATAATTGAGTAGGCAAGGGGAACCTGGAAACCTAGTGTTCGTGCACTCAGTTTACATTATTTGAGGCAGGTATTAGTGCAGGGGCAAAAGCGTGTGACTGTAACCACGGTGCTGGTTACAGGTTGGATTCCCACTCGAGGAAATCAATTTTCAAATATTTTTATTTCCTCGTTCTGGCAACGAGCCTTAGTGAGGCGTTGAGATCCGCCGCCACTCAACTCACAATGACTCCAGTACTCGACGGAAATTGAAGAATGGTATGTCTTAATAGATCATTTAAAAATGTTAAGTATCCAATTAATAGCATTCTCTATTGTAAAATTATTATTCTTAACTCTTTGAATAGCGCTAATTTGTTAAAAATACTTATGTAGAAAAAAAAATTACATCATCATAACACGAAAAAAATACTATAAAAAAAGCTACTTAAAAATAATGGAAAAATGTGTAAAATTTTAAAATTTAGCACAGTAACAAGATTTACAACTTCAACACAACTCAGGCGTTAAAAAAAGTGGTGTTAAAATCGAAACAAGGAGTATCGAAAGTAGTGGACTTTATGTTGTTTTGTTATAAAATAAAATAAATATTTATATTAAGGCCCGACGTGTTGCGTGGTCACAAGTGTGTGCTGTAAACTGGTTGTGGGTTCGATGCCCACTCGAGGAAACGAAATATTTATTTAAATATCTATTTTTATTTATTCGTTCTGATATCTAAGCAAGGCGTGTTGTTTTCCGCCACTTAACAAGAAATGCCTTCAGAATTCAGCAATTCCATTCATTCAATTCATTCAAAAAATGGAAAACGGAGTGTCTTAACACTAGGTTCCTATTGCCTGCTGTGCTGTGTGCGGGATACAGCGTGAAACTGGATTATTTGATTCAAAAAATATTTTTTGTTATTGTTTTACATAAATATTTTATTACTTTCAGCAGAGTATGTATGAAACATACATAATAAGACAAATTATACCCCCTTCGCCTCCCAATTATCGAGACATTACATGGTGATGGACGAAACTCAACGCCAGACTTTACCTTTTTACAAAAGAAATATGTAAGCTTGAAATATGTAATTCACTTCTAAGAATCAGAATAGTATCCCACATCAGTCACACTATCTCATTAGATTTATATAAATATTTTTTATTTCAAAATAAATTCATTTTTCTTTTTATAACTTTATCATTACTTAGAACACGTAAGCAACGATTACAGGCTTGAGATCTATTTAAATTATGTGCTTATTATAGAACATATTAAAAACAAAATGAAACGAGAAATATCCAAATGGCTGTACTATTTAATAAAAAATTCTATTAATTCATTAAATATACTCTCAATTTAAGTCATATAGTTAACTGTATAGTTAATCGAAGTCGCGACCTTCCGACAAGTAAGTACCCTTTGCTATTTTAACAGACCAAACGAATTTAAACATAGAAATAACTAGGTAAGTAGATATTTTTATTACGTTAAAGCATAAAAAGAGACGTAACTAGACTAATTCTAATTATATTTTTCCACAGCCACCGTTTTAATGTTAAACTTCATATATGGAAATGCAAATATGCATTCTCCTACGTACTGAGTACTGTATAAAATAATTTTTATATACCTGCTTTTTCAGTTGTGCTTCCAACACCGTTAAGGTAAATAAAGTGCTCGCTAAGTATCATATAATTCTTCTGTTCATGACTGCATATTTACTATAACGCTTTTTTTAGTTGGAATATATAGTTGAATTATAATCTTGTATTTAGTTTTTTTTTTATATTAAATATATTTATTTACATATTTACATATTTTCAAGCATATAGCAGGTGACAAACAGAACCTGGTGTCAAGACCTTTGCTTTTCATTTTTCGTCTGAATTAAGTATTGAGTGGCAAAGCTAATATTGCGCTAGTTTAGCTTCACGCCGTATCAGGCACAGAGAAAATAGTGTTAAGACACTCCGTTTCCCTTAAGACTGT
The DNA here is from genome assembly GCA_018230445.1 of Heliconius hewitsoni. Classification (NCBI taxonomy): domain Eukaryota; kingdom Metazoa; phylum Arthropoda; class Insecta; order Lepidoptera; family Nymphalidae; genus Heliconius; species Heliconius hewitsoni. Next base: position 5,895 of record DWAN01000439.1, on the reverse strand, counting down.
TCCCCATTTCCCGATGAATTCTCGAGGCATTGCGTGTTGAGTTGTGGAATACAACGCCGCGCTTTGCCTCGTTTACTCTGGTAAGCCGCCGTCCTTGCTCTGGCAAGGAATTTAATATATTATATATTTAATTTCCTCGAGTGGGAATAGAATCTACCACCTACCTAAGTTTGCGGCCCCACGCTTGTATCTCTGAACCTTATTATTTATATTTACATTATACTAGCACCCGATTTTTTATGCGTTGTTAATTTTATTATTTACCAAACAGAAGCAAAAGTGACACACGTTGTGTCAAAATTTCAAGGGTTGCTCTTCAAAATACTTACGGAATGAAAATGTAGTAATAGGGTGCGGAACCTTAAAAAGGACAAGAGTTCATTCAGTGCAGATCATTATAAATGTAAATAATATTACACATTTACTTTTATTTTAGTGTTATTGACAAGATTTTCAGTTCTATTTTATATAAATAAGAAATATTATCATATGGCACCATAATATAAAATCATTCAAAAAAATGTAGAATTTGAACCAACATTACGCGTAGTCAAAAAATAGTACTATAACAACGCCTAACTACCACAGTTACGAAGTTACAGCATAAACCGAAAAAATAAATTTAAATCCAGTTACCAAAACAACTTCAACTACTAAAAACTGCGAAAACACACAAAAAAATATTACACAAACATTGCAAAATTAAGACCTAAAGTTCTGAAAAAGAGAAATTAGAATTTAGCAACTAAAGTAAATATAAAGGTGTAATTCTAAACGAAAATAGGTCGGTTTCGGTAAGCGTTAGGTACAAAAAGGCACTAATGCTACTTCTTAATGTAATGGACGTTAGAAAGTTTTAATATACGGCGCACTAACTGAACAGGGTCGAAGTTTCGCTCGGGGTAAACGCTCAATCTATGAACATATGGTTAGCGAGGATGAGCAACCTATAAATAGTTTAATTTTAAAATAGCTGTTTTTAGCTTTACACTTTAGGTATAGTAGGCAGAGGGAACTTGGGAACCTAGTGTTAATACACTTCTTTTCAATTAAGATACTTCGTTTCCCCATTTCCACTGAATTCTTGGGGTGTTGCGTGTTGAGTAGCGGAACGCAACGCTGCAAAGGAAATCTAATATTTGATATTACAGTTAAGCTTGTAAGACCAATTATTAGATTTTCGTGCAGGTTATGGAAAGTATGAGAGCACTAAATAAATAGTTTAATTTTAAAATAGCTGTTTTTAGCTTTACACTTTAGGTATAGTAGGCAGAGGGAACTTGGGAACCTAGTGTTAATACACTTCTTTTCAATTAAGATACTTCGTTTCCCCATTTCCACTGAATTCTTGGGGTGTTGCGTGTTGAGTAGCGGAACGCAACGCTGCAAAGGAAATCTAATATTTGATATTACAGTTAAGCTTGTAAGACCAATTATTAGATTTTCGTGCAGGTTATGGAAAGTATGAGAGCACTAAAAGAGGATATCTCGAAAATCTTGTAGGGTAAAAAAACGACTTTCCACTTTACGTCTACGATTACGACGACACGATATGATATGATATACTCGTATCAGAAAAAGGACAGCGGAAGGACAGAAAAAAAACTGATTACTAGATTCAACGTTTTTATTTATTACTTTAGATAATATAGTTGTAATTTAACGATATATAACAATACAAATTTCAGAATTGTAATTTAAAAGGAAGGAACTTAAATATGCACTCGTTTCACAATTGTAGGTGAACGAATGAAAACAATGAAATTTCGAATCTCGAAAATTGTGAAGAAGGAAGTGTCTTTAGTATAGGTTCCCACAGCCTTCCTTGCTATGTATTGGCTACAGTTTGAAACTAAAAAATAATTTCTATATTCAAATGGGCAATCTATAGGACAGTATGTAGCAGTAGTTACAAAAGTACATCTCCTACGCCACGTGTCTACTCATTCGGAAATTAAAAACATGGCTTTTGAAGTTTTAAAGGGAAAAGTTTCCCACTCCAGTCAATGTCTCCTCATAAAACTTCTTCATTGGCGAAACTTAGTAAATTGTTGAAAGACGATTCTATTATTAAGCTGTTATATATAATTGGTGTTATAACTGTTATTGTAACTTAGTTTTATAACCGTTATTGTAACTTAGTTTGACGCGATTTAATTTTGTACTATTAAATAATAAGTAACTGTTACAAGTTAAAGATGTAAATAATTTCTATGAAGCTAATAGAATGATATTATTTATGAAACCTATAACTTGAAAGCAACTTATAGGTTGAGGCTAGTCGTGGCGCAGGGGCACAAAGTGTAAGCGCGAGTAGTTGAGGGTTCGATCCCCACACGAGAAAATGAAATATTTATTTATATTTATATTTCTATCTATTCGCTCTGTTGTGCAGGCTAAGCGCGGCTTTGAGTTGCGCCACTCAACACAGAATGCGTCCAGAATTTGGAGGAAAATCGGGACGGAGTGTCTTAACACTAGATTCCCTCTGCCTACTTTGCAGGGCTAGCAAGTCAACACTGTGGAAAAGCAGCTTCACACTTTTCCAGAATAATAGAGGAAAGGGAGAGAACTACGTGTCCCACTTCCAGCCCCGCTCGATTCTCAAGATATAATGTGTGGTGTATCGGAACTCTACGCCGCGCTTTGTCTGCTAGCGTAGAGAAATAAACATAATTTAAATATAATCATTGTGTATGTCACTAAGTGGAGATTGAACCCATAACTATTGTGTTTACAGTCAAAAGCTATCCCACTACACCACGACCTCATTTTCAAAAGGAGCGATCTTAATCTTAATAGAAAGATAGAGCTAAAAAACCTAATTCTCTTGCAATACTAAATAAAAAATTCACGTTTCAAATGCGTTAAATAGTGTTGAGGTCACATTTCAATGTGGATTTAAGAGGATAGTAATTTTCACAAAAACTGCGGTCTAGGGACGCGCACGGTCATATATAAGTGGCCGTTCGATTTTTATTATAACTCTTATGGCTATGTGGAATAGAGAACATTATCGTGTGAGTAAAAAATCATTATGTATACCCAAAGGATCAGGTAGGACGGATTTGTGGCTACCTTGATGGATGACAATGAAGAGCAAGGGTATTTCGGTGTCCGGATGTTTTCATTTGGGATATATTGGTTTTTAACACTTATTTTTTTATTTCATATAATATATTCTTTATTGAATTTTAAATAATATATTCTTAATTGAAATTATTGACCTTAGCGTTAGGCGCTCCGTTCTCTCTGACTACCCCGCTATAGATAAAGCGTGAAGCTAGTTTAGGTTAGTTTTTTTTTTAGAATTTGAAATAAAATAGAAAAACTTACATAAATAAGGTGGATTTATCTTACTTTATAAATAAATTTTTAACAAAAAAGAACGAACTTCAAACAAAGTAAAAAAATATTTTACATAAAGTAAAACGTATTTTGATTTTGTTAACAAAAATAATTTAAAAAAGATTTCAAGAATTCGGTGCTGAATAAAACAAACAGGCTTATTAATTCGATCCTGTAGTGAGGTTTTTGTAGCATTAGTTTGACACCGCTTGATGAAAAAATAAAAATTGCTTTCTTGTGTTAAATGATTTTTAGATCTACTAATGAATATGAATAATATAAACCACTTCATGTAAACGATTGTAAAATACACATTAATATATAGAATTTAAGAAAAATACAATATAATATTTTAGACACATTTTTATTATAAAAAGGAGATATATTTTTCGTAAATATTTTGGAAAAAAAAAAGAAATAATGGACTCGAAGTCACGCTTCTTTGAAACCTTAGCGCTCTACTATAGCACGTATAGTTCATTATTCCTATCAAGCTACACGTACGTCCCACTACTTATAATAATTTTTAATTTTGTATAATAATATTTAAAACTCCCCTTAAGAATATAATCTATACAAACACAAATCCCTAAAAGAAAATGTTAGAGTATTTAAGAAAACCAAGACCAAACTATGCGGTTGGAAATAATAAAATCGCGGTCGGCTTAACATGGGGAATTGTTTCGACAAATTGCTACTAAGGAATTTAATATAAATCCAGGGTGAAAAGGGGTTCCCTTTACCCATGATTATTATTAGACGAGGGCACCTAAAATGTATTTAGTAATGTATGGTCTATATATATATTTTTTGGTGTGTTATATAAATAATATTAATATTTTAGACCGTCGTGGCGCAGTGGCATAAGGGTGTAAAGTAAATAGATAGGTTCTTGTTAATAACATATTTAACAGTAATCTATGCTATATTATACATTTTGTTCTAGTAAAAAGATATAAACGTTCCCAGTATAACATAGCAATTATATTTTAAGGCCAGTCGTGGCACAGGTGAATGTTGTGGGTTCAAATCCACTCGGGGTAATAAAATATTTAATCTTTTCATTTCCTCGCACTGGTAACGGGGCAAAACGCGGCATTGTGTTTCGCCGCTCAACACGCAAATCCAAAATATGGCAGAAGGTGAAGAACGGAATGGCTTAACACTAAGTTTTCCTCTGTCTTCCTATTTTATACGGTACAGTGTATATAGCTAAAGAAAAGGATAAAAATACAATATGTCAATTATAGTATCTGAAAATAGTCGGATAGTGAGTAAACAGTCATCTAGATTACTTTCTTATTGATAAATATAATATTGAAAAGACAATAGTTTCCAAATATCTATAAATGAAATATTATTAATAAGTCTCAAGAGCTAGTTGTTTTGGATACCTTATAATACTTATAGAGAGCTACCATAGCTTTAACTTGGGGCTGAGCTTCCTTGCCTGAGCCTTCAAGGTCAAAGAGGCTCCTGTCTTTGTAACATTTTTTTATTGTTACTTCGCTCGTACTAATTGTGTTATAAAGTTTCTTAAGCAATGGAACATTCGACAAAAAAAAAATATATTTTTAATTCGAACCAGTACAGTACTCACTTATCAACTTACCATTGTATCTCGCACATAGCATTGTGGGTAACGGGAACCTAGTGTTAATACACTACGTTTCCCACTTTCCGCCGCATTTTTCAAGACATTGCGTGTTGAGTGGCAGAACTGAACGCCGAGCTTTTGCCAAAGCGTTCAATTAAAATATTAATAAATAATCATTTATTCCCTTGAGTGAGGATCGAACCCACAATCATCACGTTAAAGTCACACCCTTATGCTTCTGCGCAACGACGGCCTCGGGACCAGTGGTAACTTATTTTATAATATCAGTATAAATATAGATTTGAGGTCAGATAGATTTGATTTTGGGTTCGATCCCCACTCGAATAAATAAAATATTTATTTAAATTTATATTTCCATTTCTTCGCTCTGGTGTCGAGGCGAAACGCGGCGTAGAGTTCCGCCATTCAAGACGTATTGGCTCCAAAATTCAGCGGTAAGTGGGGAACGGAGTGTCTTAACACTAGGTTCCCCCTGCCCTGTAGTGTGTGGGATGCAGCGTGAAGCTGATTTAATTTAATTTTTGATTTTATATAGAATTGTAACATTATATTTCTAAGCACTTTCAAGAAATAAGCCAAAATACAAACCAGTACTATTTTACAATTTTGGCTTTACACCCCCTGTAGGTATTCAAGCGTAATTTTAGCACCGCCTAAATCACACTTAGCGAAGGTAACAGTTTCTTTCTCAACTAAGTAGCAATTCGTTTTATCTCACGTCGGACATAAAATACGGCAATATCGATAAGTGAAGAAGCCGACTAAAAATAAATTAGAATCAGTACTTACAGCCCTTTAATAGATTGTTTTACCTTTCCCTAATTATTCCTTAGACGCTATTGATCAAGACGTTCAATCTGTATAAAGTTACTTATTAGTATAGAAACATTATTAAATTACATACAGATCGTTTTTCTTTATTTATATAT
>DWAN01000438.1:0-24100 GCA_018230445.1 Heliconius hewitsoni | reverse complement strand
TCGCTCATTCGTTCGACGTGCCCAAACCAGCTGAGCACGTTCTTCTTCATTCTCTACCGTGACATCCTCGCTGGTGCCTGCCATTCTGTGTACCTCTTCATTGCGGATTCGATCAGCTAGGCTGACTCCGCTGATTGAATTATTATTTTTATCTTATATTTTTTACAGTATCATTGCCAACACAACATCAAAGTCCCAGAACAAGAATAACTGGACCTATAATGCCGAGTCGAATGTCTTTGAGACGTACCAAAGGAAGAAATCAATTATTGAAGTAAATATTTGTTGAACTCAATAAAGTCAAGAATCACTTTAAAAAAAATGTTTTTTCAAACATTATGTTCTGCTTCTTTGTCCAGACTTTAATATAACATGTTGATTGGCGCAATTTAACACCGGCGCTTATACCAGAGAAGGAAAATTAAAATAATTCATTACTCCAATAGTAATCGACCCTACAACCTCTCGTTTACAGTCAGATACAGTACAACTGCATCACAACGACCTTGTCTTCATATGGATGAAAGGAAAATAAGACATTATTATTTGAATATTTTGTGTGAAGAAAATTAATTACACAACATTTAAACCTAATAATGTCTCTAATAATACAAAGTTAAAAATGTTTCTAGTAGTTATAATAGTTAAATTTAAAATAATTTATTAATAAATAACAGTTTTTTTTGTTAACGATAAACCACAAAAATATTCCAATATTTTTCGTCATTACAGTGCATCAACATCTTCAAGAAATTTAAATGAAAATGGTGAAAACGGTAAGTTATCTTTTTTTATAAGTTCACACTGTATACCGCATATAGCAGAATAGGCAGAGGGAAATGTTAAGGCCGTCCGCCTAAACTAGATTCCCTCTGCCTGTTGCTGCCTGTTGTTGTTGGAAGTTGGAAGGTTTTCGAAATGTTGCGTGCTGTGATTTCACCAAAAATAAGTGGGAATCGAACATTCGCGTTTACAGTAAGCTATTAGTAACTTAATAATTAACAAATGAGTCAGAAATACAAAAAAAATGTTTTTTTTTTTTAATTAAAAACTTATTAAATTATTAAAAACTTTATTAAAAATTCCAATTTTTATCTTTTCATTAAAAAAAATATATAATTATATTTATTCCCTTTTTTTTATTTACAGCAACAACACAGCAAAGTCGCCAGGAATTGAACCTAAAGTCACCGAAAAAACGTTTACTAGAAAATAATGAAGCAAATATTAATAACAATTTTTCGTCATTAGTTAAATTAATTGAAAATGAAATGATTGAAACATACAACACGAGGTTTATAAAGAATTTTGATATGGTATTGAATGAAATTCTGGTAAAATTTAGAAAACCCAGGCCTTTGGTTGAGAAAAGAAGGGTTGTGAAGTGAGTTATTGAGAGACTCTTTGGTTCTTTTTTTTATATAAATTTATGTATGTAAATATAATGTTTTAGATGTATTTTTTTGTATGTAAGATTTAAACTTAGGACATCTTAGTGTTGGTTATGCTCCTTAATCTAAATTTTTGAATATTTTTCTAATTTTTTTTTATTTTTATTTAAATATGAAGTTTAACTTATATACAAAGTTAAGAACGCACTGTTGAATTTTCGGTACTTCGTTACAAGAATACGACTACGATAAGATATTAAATAATTCATTTCCCCGAGTAGAAATCAAACTTATAACTCGTCTACAGTCCCACTGTTGTGCCCCTGCGCCACCAATGGCCTCTTGGTTTCAATAATATATTTTATTATTAAATATTTATTGTTTATTAATAAAATATATCATTGAAGCATATGAAAAACCACATCTGTCAATTTGTCAAAAAATAAATAATTTTATTACATTTATTTTCTTTGCAGAAATGTCTTACAAGATTTTCTTGTGAACAATATATCAAAGGAAAGTTGTAAAACTAAAGAAGATATAAAAGAATGGAATTCACCAAAGAAAATGTCCATAGGAGTAACTGTAAGTATTTTTTTACATTGTCTTATTATTTTTTAAACTGAGTAAGGGCGATGGTTGTGGATTAGTTACCATTTAGTGGAATGTCATTTGAATTATCTTCGTTTCGTCGCCCTGATAACGCAAAATGCTGCGTAGAGTTCCACCACTCAAAATCTAATGTCTCGAAATTTGACGATACGTGTCTAATGTTAGTGTTTTACTCTAACTATCCTGTATATTATACGAGATACAGTTCGAAGATAAACCGAAATTATAATGTACGTACAAATAAATCTGCCACCAATATTTATATATACATCTATTGTAGTGATTAACTAGAAATATAAAACACACAAATCAATAAAAATAATAGTTTATTAAAAATATAAAAATATTTTTGCTATATTTTATAATAAAATTACAGGAACAGCCAGAAATTCTAGATATACCAGTGAAAATCGAACCTGAAACTGAATTAGAAAAAATAATAATTAAAATAGAACAAAAAACACCAGTAAAAAGTGAAAAGTTAGATGACGAAGTGTTAATAATACAAGATACGCCCAAACTAAAAAAAGTTAATATACAGAACGATTCAATGGAAATATCTAAAAATGAAGAAATTATTAACGTGGATTTAATTGAAATTAAGAATTTAAATAGTATTTCAGAAAAAGATCCCCAAAAATGTTTAAAATTCAATCCTTTTGGGGGAGTTTTGGAAAAAAATACAGATATCGATGTGGAAAGTTTTAAAAATCAATATTTAAACGAGGTCGATAGAAAATTTTCATCTAATATTGATAGTAAAATTGATATAATTAATAAATTACATGATAGTAATAACCATACACTTACAAAAAAAGCGCCAAAACGAAAGCAACCATCTAAAAACAGTATTGCCAGCAAACGTAGGAAAACTACCAAAATGGTACAAAAGACTAAAGTTAAAAACAAAACTGAATTGTCCATTTGCAATAGAAATATAAATTTGAAAATTAAATGGAAAAATGAAGAATTAAATTTGAAAATTTCCAATGCAAAAAGAAATAAGCAGAAAAAGAAAAAAGTTTTAAAACAATATGTTTTAAGTCCCCAGTTTGATTCGAGTGATGTCATAACACGACCAAATACTGATGTGACACTAGCTAAGCCGAAAAAAATTAAAATAGAAAAATCGCCTGACAATTTAAAACAGACGTCTATATCTAGTTTTTTTAAGCTGAAAATTAATTAAGGCTTTTATTTTTTGTTAAATTATTTTGTATGGAAGTAATATAACAATAAATATTATTACAAAAGTATATCACAAATAAGTTTAAATTTGTGATTAGCGTTTTTGAAAATTATTTCTAATTTTATATAAAATGCCTTAAAATGATAAATGAAGTCGATCTCAAACATTATAAACCTAAAAAGAAAATGTAAGCTATACTTGTATAGTGCTATGTGTCGTATATTTGTTATTTTAATTATAATTCAAATAATACATCACCAAAGTCTAGTATAGGTTTTCTATAACATTTGTATGCTTAAAATGTGTCAGTCCTATTGTACTTGGTGATAGTGGATTCGATTTCCATTCGAATGCAGTACACACATATGTGCCTATACTATTTTTTAGATAATTATAGTTTTATGGTCTTTTTTTTAAAGATTTTTATAAATACATTAAAATATTATTTCCTATATGAATGTAATTTATTTTTTCCTAATTTTTTCTTTACTTTTTGATTTGGTTAAAAATAAAATAATCGTTTTTATAGACTTATGATTAACAAAATGTAAATTCGTCCTCTAATTTAATTTAAAGATTAGAATAAGGAGAAAATAGATATCCATCTCTTATAACTATACACAAACTCTTCTCAAGTCCTCACAAACATAGTTCAATTTGCAAATTCACAAATTATATGAGTGATGCTAGTAAATTATTTAATTTTATAGTTATTTGTCGTTACTGAACAAACTTTACTGTCCAATGTACAGTCCACCTCTAAGCATTTAAGATTCAATTTAATAATTTATCTGTGTTATGTGTTTATGTGGGTTGAGTAAAATCAACACATTCTAATTTCTATTTTTTATTCCTCGGGAAGCGATGTCATTTAAAATAATATCAAGGACTAACATAATATGTAGTGATGATTTTTGGATGTGACAATGTCTTATAAATCAATGAATGGCTGGCTATTCCAAAAATATATATGTTTGCCTGCCGGCTGCATGCACGAAAAACCATAACTTATTGACGTTCTGTCTTGCGAGAACGCGGAACATGCGATAGAGAAGCATAATAGGTCAAAGCGTTCACATTGTTACTTTACATAATTTGTATAAATTAAGTTAAATAATATATGAAGTGCAAACAAATGTTATTTTTATCGAAAAAAAAATCTATCAACTCCTACTTTGCATTATAGAAATTAATAATTATTTATTTATAATAAATATCACTATGCAATTAATTCATCAATGTTTTCTTATAAAGTTAGCATGTAAAATAACGTCCTTAAATCGACTTTACAGGCAACCAGTTTCATAAAATATTTTTTAGCTTCTGTTTATAATAAGAACTTTTTATTATTCATAATAAAAAATTACAGCGAAAATTATTTAATCGAAGTCGCTTAAATAATTGCTTAATCTAAGAGGATTCAGATACAAGTGATTCGTTCCTAAATTCAACGTAATGTTCCAAGTTTATGTTATTATAGAGATTATTATATAGATCTCTCGATGGCACAGGAAGAAAATATTTTATATTATAATGTGCCCCTTTTATAGGCGGTCGAGCACATTAAAATACTGGCAAAGAGAGAAATCAGGCGAATGACGCCGGTGAAAAAGGATTTTTTACGATTTTTTGTCATACTTTTTCTACGAATGAATTATTATATCATAGAGTTAGGTGTAGATAGATTTCAGTTCTTCAAAAATCTGAGACTGTATTGGCTTAGATATATTGGAGTTTTAGGCCTAATTAGGGTTTTTTTTTTTATGAAAATCATTTTATAATTAATTTCGTACTTTCATTAACCCTCCAACTGCAGCTCTCGTAACATATTTATTCTATAGTTAAAATTAATATTCCTTTATTTAATGCAATGCTTAAAAAATAATACAAAAATAGATACTAGTGTTTTTATTTCTACCATTTTTGTTTAGTATGGTAGAAATTTTAAATCGATATCAACATGGCAACACTTCAACTTTTTGTTTACTATAGTTTACATTACAGTACATCAAAACAAGTTCAAATAAGCTAGTCAGTTGTAGAGATAGTGTAACCATATATATATATATATATATATATATATTACATTTTAATACGACATTTATTAATTAAAATCAATAAACAAATATTAATTACTTAACTTTCGATTAAATTTTACATTTTGTATTATAAAATAAATTACAAGTTTTCTTTGTTATTAGTGGGACGCGACGTTGCCGTTTCTCCAAGTCAAGTTCAAGATTTATTTTATTAAATCAGTTTATTTTATTGATAATTTGTTTGATTTAAACAATTTTGCGAAGCATTTTAATTCAAATAAATGCAAAAGTTATGTCAAAGTGTTTAGAAATGTTTTTATTTGAACAATATTCATTGTCTGACGCAATAACGGTTTGGCAACAGCGCTCTTCAGACGAATAGACTGATGTATTGAAAATCTACCTTTCTTTGATACCACATTAAATTTTATATATGAGGTGAGTTTATTTTATTAAAATATAATTTTAAAAACCTAATTTTATTTTAAATTAAGTACAAATTAATTAAATAGTTGCAAATTTGACTTACCCGCGTATTAATGACGTAATCGGCCATTTTTATTTAACTGTCATCAGTTCATTGTAAAGTCTTAGTTTTCTTCTTGGAGGAGAGAAATAATTTTTATTTTTTATAAGGCGGTTTCAAACTTACTACCACCACGGGAGCATCCGGGTAAGTCTTATTTGTCACTAATTATATAAATTTTATATACAAAACCAAGATTATGGGCAAAAATTGCTATCTTTTATATATGTAATTATAACCTACATTTTAAACCACCTTTTGTGCATATTTTTTGGGTCAACCAATGTCTTTGTAACTGTTTTTTTACAGTTCTCATTGTTTGTGTTTCACCTAAAGGTAAATAGGTATAGGTATTAAAAATTCTAATAAAATGGTCAATATTATAAAAGTGTAAATAGGTTTTTTTTGTTATTTTATCCTGTCAAAATCCTGTTTTTTTGTTGTCACTAATAAGTCTAAAATGTGTTAGATATACGTTATTTTAAATGTTAATCAATGGTTAGAGCTTTCTCCTTTAAATATACTTCTAGAGAATTTTAGTGAAATCATGTAGCAACTTGTTGAAACATGTACCTGCCATGAATTGCACAATTTAGAGATTTTCCACAATTTTTGCAGATTATTAGTTGAAACTTTATTAAAAATAGTAACATTAAAGTTTTATAGAGTTATATTTATACCATTGTGGTCTAATCTACCTTCATTGTCTTTTAAGAGAGGTGTCTCTTTAGTTTTTAGGTTATTATAGATATTACAATTTTTATACCTTGTATCAAAAGGATTAATTAAGATTTTTTGAGTGATCTAGAATACCTACCGTTGTATTAATGTTCCAAATAATAAAATAGATTTTTTATTGAAAAATTAAACTGTTGAGTTTCCTGCCAGCTCTAAACAGAACTGCCTTCTTAGCCATGATCGTTTTCTGTTCATATGAGAAATCTAAAGTGCTTTTAAAAGCTTATTTTAAATTTGACTACTACTATCTGCTCCTAATAATATTTTAAAGTTAAATAAATTTAAATAAATTCATACACAGAGATTTGTATGAAGTAACTATAAATCAAATTGTGGGGGTGTTGTCACTATAATCAGTCTATTTAAGAAAACAAAAAATTTAAGCATATTGAAATTCAAGTCAATTGTAAAGTAGTTGGCTGGGGTCTTTCGTTCTGTTTATATTCTGTGTAATATTTGAAACATTAAATTTTAATTTTATTAAGTAAATAAGTTGATATTTTTAGTTGTATCCATGCAATGTTACATCATTTAAATTATTCACTTTGTGCAACATTAAATCATTTGATAAAAGGTTATGATCTTGTAGTCATTTTAGGCAATTCAATTTGGTTGCTATTACTACTTTAACAAATATTTTTTTTTAGGGACGTTGTCATGGCCAAATCACAAACATATTTGTCACAAACATATTTTATCTAAATTCTGATTTTGATAAAAATTATTCATAAAAAACCCATTCAATTTATTTATGACCATTTTACACCACATTTATTTTGGGAATGTAGTTATAACTAGTATATACATTTACTTATAACAAGAAAAATAAAATAAATAAATACATTACAATTTTTTTAAATAATTTAGTGTGATGGTCATATAAAGAAATCCTTCTCAAAATCAAGTTAATCAAGTTACCTAATAAAGTATATTTGTCTCTAATCTCCTCTGGTTTATATGGGTTATACTTGTGCTATAGATAAAGATAAGTAGTTTAGAGAAGGTTTTTAGGTAATTATATACAAATATTATTTTTTTATTAAATTAAATGTTTTTATGTTATAAAATCGTTGGCGGTCGGTTTGATATAATAATTACGTCAACTGACAGATGAATGCCACCTCAGTCTACTTGTGATCATGGACTACTACAAAATATCTGAAACATCGGGATTAATCCTGTCAAAATAGTGTCATTTAAAATGTGTAATAATTGTGAAAATCAAAGAACTTATTGACACTATTTATGTTGTTCGTTAGCATCTACATATGCAAGAGAGACAAAATTACAAATTACAAATGTCCTCGCTACCATAAATATATTCCTGTGAACGATAATTTGGCAAGAGAGATTGGTATTATAACATTTTTAAAGTATTAATTAAATATATATGTATATATATATTTTTAAATATATATGTATATATTGCAAATTTTCTTACCTGTAGTTATTTTTACAATGTTTTATTTAAATTACTTACTTTTAAACTAAAAAAAAGTATTTGAAATGAATTTGAGTAAATAGTAGTTTTTTCTCTAAATAAAATACTACAGTATATCAATTGAGGGCAATGTTGATAATAAACTGGGTTACACTATTGCTAAATCGATACTCCTCTCAGTGATAAGGGCTTTTTTAAACATATGAAAAGTACTTGTTAGAGGCCTTCATGTTGTGAGTTATGGGTCAGTCACAACTCGGAGGATGTGATATTTTCATTTTTAGACTGTCAATACAAAATGCGGTGTTGAGTTATGCCAATCAACATGCAATGTCTCCAAAAGTTAGGTGGTGTGTAAGGAATGAGGTATGGCAGGGTAGGCAGGTATGCCCACCCTGCCACATATACAGAATAAAATATGAAGCTGAAAGTTTTGTATGTGGATTACAAGTTTTGTCCCTAGCAGGATAGTCAGAGAGAATGGAATGCCATACGCTACTGTCTCTTCACAGCTCTTTTGCCTTATCCACTGTCATCAATCTCTTCATACATGTTCTCTGAGGGGTCCTCATGCTTTTTACTTGACTTCCCTCGAGTATCTTTGATACTGTGTTTTGAAGGTCAACCGAGGTCTTCCCCTATGTCTCTTATCACTCACTTTTCTATCATCAATCTTTTTTTTATCATTCTTTCATCACTATTTTTTTTTACGTTCACGTTTTTTTTTATTTGAATTCAATTTGTGCTAAATTTGATTCAGGTATATTTAATATATGAAGTATATCTAGCATATATTCATTCAAATGTTTCATATTGCATTATAATAAAAACTATATTATGACTAGATAAATGTAGATTCTTAAAATATAGCGATGGCTAATTTGACCTTAAATCCCAATATACAGTATGGTGATAATCCAAATTCAATATACATTTACAAAATCCAAATTACAATATAGCTGAACATTGTATCCCACATATAGAAGAGTAGAGGGAACCTGGTGTTAAAACACTCCTTTTCCCTCCGAATTTTCAGGACATTGATTGTTGAGTGGCGAAAAACTGCACCGCGCTTTGTGTTAGTTTTCCGTTTTAGAATTGAACCCCCAACATTCCCAACTTCTAATTTTCAAGTACCACGCATTACTACACCACAAGGGAAATTAAAAAAAAAGACCGTCGAAAGTAAACATAGTTAAGGTTAATACGATACATTATCACGTAGCTATATGATAATATGACATATAAATTAAGACGGCAGCTGCGCAAATACTTGTAAATGCGCAATTTGCTGATATCTACGCAAAAACAACATATTTCTAATTGAATTAGGCTGTTTTACTGCGTAAATAAATTTGGGATGTTTGATTGTATACGCGACGGTTGTTAGTTCGATTCTTAATCAGGGGATTTGTTTTATTTCCTCTCTGGTGATGAGGCAATGCACGGCGATGAGTTCAGCGTGGGTTGTCTTAGCATTAGGTTCTCTATGTTTACTTTGCTAAATGCGGGGGGACTGGCTGAAGCTGGAAAATAAAAAGATAAAAATCTTTTTATTCTATCTAATTGGACGAAGATAATATAAAATATTATTTAACATGTAGGTTCTAGAAAATTGTGAATTTCATGCGTAGTTCTAAATTAACTTGGCACTCTACCAGTAGCCGAAGCCTAAAAGGAGATTAACAGACGGAAATCACTTACGTATGTATATATTTGTCGCGGTGTTATCATGTTATTTAATACATAATTATAACCGTTACAAAAACTTAAAATTAAAGAAAAAATTCTATTCTATTGCCGTATAGAATTTTTTTGTATATATATTTTTTTGGTATATTTTAGTATGAATAAAGCAAAAAATCGTGCTAGTTACTCAAACTGATAATATAAGTTTTTACTCGTGTGGTATTTGGACCCAAAACCATAGCGCTTATAAAGTTAATTTAATCATTTCTTTCAGAGTTTGTACTATTAACTGTCGTTTAACTTACGTTTCCGCATGGTTTCATCTATTATCGCATAGTATGGAATAATACAAGGTCGTTTCGTCACGACTCTATACATATACAAAGTATACTTTTATTTTTTTTAGCTTCGCTTGCCTCGCTCGTTACCCTTGTTGGCTTCGCTCGCTATACTGATGATAACAGAAAAGGACCACGGTATTTTTGTGATAGGTCTTATATAAAGTAGCGTCCACAGGTTTAACTGTGTTTTATGCGAATGATGTTTTCTTATAATACAAAACTCATATCAAACTTTTTTTATACAATAGAACGACGAAAATTTTAATTTATATCTATCTTTCGTTTTTATATACCATGAAGCTGTATTCCACACATAGCATGGTGGGCAAAGAACCCAGTGTTAAAAACGGAGTGCGTTAACATTAAGACATTTCCGTTCCCCACTTTCGACCGAATCCAAGAGGCATTGCGTGTTGAGAGGCGGAACTCAAACCCACGCCTTGCCTCGTTACCAAAGCGAGGAAATAAAAATAGTTAATATATCACTTCCTCGAGTGCCAATCGAACCCACAACCTGTCGCGTGTACAGTACACAGAATTTGTTTTTTAACCTTGGACTGTTAAAAACAATTTTAAAACTCTCAAATGAACATCTACCAATCCCATAACAATAATCGTAATATTTTGTTTCGTCTTTTTTTTTAAATTAACGTTACGACACGACGAGATTGCGTGATATTATATTTTTTTGGTGTAATTTGAATCTTATACTTTTGAAGTTAAAGTTTATATTAACTAAGCATGTGAGTGCGGGTATTTAACCCAGAATTGAGGCCGTGATAGGCGTCTACACTTATTATAGTATAGCGAAGGATTACTTTGACTTGTGTTATATGAAACAGATGATTGACGAGAAGTGCGGATTCAAATTTAGGAAAAAAATTATAATTAAGAAAAAAAGTCATTAATGTCAACCTCCAGAAATACAACAATTAATTCCATAACAACAGATAATATACACTACTTATATGTTAAATACTATTTACTTTAACTAAAAATAATACTATAACTACGATTGCTGCAGGTTCGATTCCTACTCTGAGGAATATGTCAATTATTCTCGAATTCGGTCGAATATATGTATGTAGATTGTAGTATAG
Organism: Heliconius hewitsoni; assembly: GCA_018230445.1. Lineage (NCBI taxonomy): Eukaryota > Metazoa > Arthropoda > Insecta > Lepidoptera > Nymphalidae > Heliconius > Heliconius hewitsoni. The sequence continues at coordinate 13,034 of DWAN01000438.1, read as the reverse complement.
ATATTAAACTCATACATTTAATACAAATTGAGATTTCATCAAAATGTTCAGTTTGTTGTCACGAGCATTAGTCACTTCACCAATGTCACGTGGTATGGAGAATATATGTACGGTAAAAAAGAGAGAATGATCTGACCCGAGCGTAGATCAACCGCGAGGTCGTCGTGGCCCACAAGAGTGCGACCTTAAATGCGACAACGGCTTACACGCGTAAGTACGGAACGAAAGGGCCCTAATGGGCTCGAGGTGTCTTAACACTAGATTCCATTTGACTGCAGGGTGTGCTATGTGTGGGTTACAAAAAGAAAATGGACATACCCATTAAAAGTGACCATGACGTCACACCTTCAGTGTCTTATGACGTGAATAAGCAAAACAATAATCATATAACAATAATAATCTTGTTTGATTACTCTTTAATTACCAGAACCTTGCCAGGGTGACATGTTATGAAAAAAAAATACCCTTTCAGAAATAACGTATTTCGTTCATTGATGAGTTTGTGTTCCCACTCGCACTTGGCCAATTTTCAGTTTTATAAATTTTTACTTAGAATTATGACCTTAACCTTTTTTATGGTGGTTTATCTTCCCATATTACATCAATATTTTTTAATGAAATATTTATTTTGTCTTTAGTGAATTAGATCTCGTTGCTTTAGCTGCCTTGTATATTATTTTCAAGGTGGACTGCTATATAGAATTCACGGTCATGTTGTTTCTATAATTATTGTAATTACCGACTTCAAATAAAGTTTGATTGGTTGGTCGGTAATTATATTATATAAAATTTAGGCATATTGTAAGTTACATAGAAAAGATTAACGTGTTGTAATATAAGCCTATAGTCCTCCTCAACAAATGGAGTTTTAAATATAAAATAATTTTTTTATTTAGAACCAATGGTTCTTCAGTTTAGCACGTTGAACCTAACAAACCCATGCTTTTGCTTTTTTATATTATTATCTATCCAATAAAATTTTTTTAAGTGTTTTGTATGAATACAATAAATAAAAACTTGTCGCACAAATCGAACCAAAAGCCACCGCTAAAGAACTATTGACCTATTTATGTTAACTACCAAGTTGGTCACAGCTGCCTACGTGACATAGTGCACGTCGAGGAGAAAGTTTCAGATATAACAAGTTGTATAAAATTAGGCTTACACTAAAAGTTATATGTGACTGTGAACGGAACGTTTGTGAGTTCGAATGCCATTCGGGATAATGAAATTTTATATTTTTACTAACTTACGCTTAATATTCAACACGAAATGTCTCGAAGATTTTTCTAAAAGTGGAGATCGGAGTGTTTTAACACTAGGTTCCCTCTATCTACGTTGCTATATGTGGAATACCAGAAAAAAAATTAAAGAGTATATATATCTAGAACAATAGAATATCTAGAAGAATATACTACTATAGAAGTAAATATATCTCTTGAGTTATTGAGTAATAAATTAACTATAGGAATGCATTTCTAATTAAGGTAAATAAGCCAACCAATGTCATAACGAGGCTGTGACCTTCTTTAACTATTCATGTACTGTTGTAGAATCAATTGACGAATGAATAACCTTCACGCAACTCCTGTTTGATGCGGGCAGGGATATATCGCTACTACAAGCCTGTTGAAGTAGTGATTTGGATATAGACAGATTAAAACTACTAAGCAGCGTTGAGTTTAGGAGAAATTTGTTAGGAAACATTTATATAAAATATACAATATTTAGCACCCATGCTTGGAACAAGGGCCTAAATAGATCCTCATCCTCAGATATAAAAATGTATTGTAATTTGTTAAACAATTTTTGTTTATATCAATCAGGCATTATGAATATAAATAGATATTTTTAGATGTTTCAAAATATATTATGAAAACTGCTGTCATTGTACCAAAACCACGGTCGCACCTAACGTTAATGTGGACATAATTGAAGGTGAGAAAACATGGCTGCTTGCCAGTAATATTACATCAGAATGTGAAGTAATTTGTCACATAAATGACTATTTTTGTAGTTGTATAGTATAGTTTCCCGCCGTTTCCCACATACAGCAGTGTAGGAAGAGGGAACCTATGGTTAAATACTCCGTCCCCACGCCCCGCCTAGTTTTTGAGGCGTAACTTTAACCTGCAGTTTCTCTTTTGTAATATTTTCGTAATGTTTTCATTTCCTCGAGTAGGAATCGATTGCACAACCTGTCGCGTCTGTGCCACGACGTGGTCGTTTTAGATATTTTTTTATCTGCAAATACTTTTAAAATATTATAAAATATAAGAAAAATAAGCGATTTTTGGCTCGCAATCTCATAACCGTCATCAAGTTCATCTGGTAACCGTTCAAAATAAACGTTTTGTCGCCTTGACACCAAAAGAGGTACCTAAATTCAACAATAAAAATAAATATTATAAAATATAAATTGTACCTGAGATTTCGGTTTCGTATTATCAAATGTAAGCAAAGGCTCGTTGTGTATGACACACGGTGACATGACACATTCTAGTTTCCGAGTAACTGATCGCAGGTACAATAGGCGGTATCGACACGTTTGATGTCATGTAATATAATAAATAGCCTATGGTTTTCCTTGATAAATGGACTATCCAACATTAAACACATTTTAAATAGGACCAATAGTTTCTGAGATTAGCCCGTTAAACCAAACAAACTCTTTATATTCATAATTTTGGTATAGATTTTTGAACATTAGTTTTAGATATTTTAAATCTAGATAAAAATAAACTGGTCCTGTATTTTTTTTATTAGATAATGACTTTTATTGCATTAAGTAAATACTGAGTTAGTGTTTTAATATTATTTAGTATTATTAAATAAAAAACCGATTTAAATTATAAATATGTACTCATTAACACCAGCATAGGGCGAAAAAATCTTATATTTATTCTTTTATAGAATCATGAAATTATATTATCAGCGATTTTAATAGGATGACGACGTACGCATCTACCATTTAGTTTTATGTCATTTATGTGCTCCTAAAAAAGGAAATCGTCTCCTAAACCACGATCATAACAGTAAATTAAGTCTTTATTTTTGGCAAAAAAACGAGGACAGTAATATATCATCATTCTTTTGGCCGTATGTGGTATGGTGGTCAGTGGCACTTTCGCGAATAACGTCAAAAACAAAATATATTTTTGAAATTGGAACGCTATGACGTTTGAAGTACAATTTGTTTTTCTGTTATCTATGACACATTTATGACACATTTATGACACATTTAATACATTTAAGATGATTTTTTTTTATAAAACTTTTTTTATCGAGTTTTATTTATACTTTTCATTATTCAAATTGGACCTAACAATACTTCTTCGCTCCTGTCGGAGTCATGGTCATGGGCTGTCTTTTCCAATTAAAAGCGATATTGCAAGATTTTTCCATCTATTCCTATCCTCAGCAGTGCGTGTGCATTCCCCAATGGAGCAGCCAGTGCAGGACTTTATCTTCTTAGTTCAGTTTATTTTTTTTACTTTTAAGAAGCATTAGGAATTGTTCTATATGTTTATTTGTGATGTAGCGAGGAGAGTAGTATCGTCGGCATATCTCTAATTTGATATCACTTGACCGCCAATAGAAACCTCTTTATCCCAGTTTACCAAAATAGTTCTCATAATGTATTCAGTGTAGATTTAACATCTACACTGAATACATTATGAATACATTATGACAAGAGGGGAGATAAATGCATCCCTGCCGATTACCAGTTTGAGTTTTAAAAACCTCAGAGTCAACCCCGTCTATGCGAACGACTTAATAATAGCCGCACTTAAATACAATAATTAACGTTAAACTGACATTAATCTATTACGTATGTATGTAATTACATCTTTGTAATACCTATGTGGTGTGTTTGTAAATATCTCGAGAACTGTTAATTGTTTTACCATACAGCTTTCACCATTCTTTGAAGCTTCTTTCTGGAACATTCTTGTATGTAGTACTAATTTAATTGTTGTAGTGCAGTCGACTCTTTTTGATTGTACATGAATGGAAGATAATCAATTCAAATCAAAAAGAACATTTATACAGATAATATAATGAGATTAATTGCCAGTAAAATAAAAAGGCTATTCTCGCTTTTTCCGCATAGCAGGAGCTATAGGAAATTTTGTTAATATTTTTATTAGTATTATGTAAACGGGATATTCCATTTTAAAGCTTTAAGGCTTGTTACTCGAATAAAGTTGCTGCCGATGACTAGTAACTATCTAAAGATATCAAAAATGACTTCAAAATGCATAATACTAAAATGAACATATGGGGGAAGCTCAAAAATGGCCTCCTTTTTTTACGACCTTACAACAGCTGTGTGTTAACATCTGCCATTCCGTGTCTTGTTCATACATACTTCGTACATTATATGTATATGTTGCCAAAATATATTGTTTTTGTGTGAATTTCTTAGTGTTAATATGTTGTGTTATTTTTTAATTATTGGAGCAACAGACGGGCAAAATTAAACAGGCTAAATACGCTGCCTTTTCCTTTTTTCATACTCTAAGTTAGATTATACGAGAGTGCCTATTGTTATAGTTTCCGCGCCTCAAAAAATATATATAGGATCATATTTTTGTTTGTCGCTGCCTATTAACTTATATGAATCATCATCCATTTTACAGTACCACAATAAGTTTACATTTTTAACAGCTTCACGTTTTTCCTGCAATACAGGGTAAGCAGAGGGAGCCCACTATTATTTTTGTGTGACTTCCTTCACCTCGCACCGCCCAATTTCTAAGATATTGCGTATTAGATGGCGAAACTCAACGTTATCCTTTGTCTTGACCCCCCGAGTGGTAATCGAACTCCTTACAGTCGCGTCCATAATCGGATGGCTCTAATAGTTAGTGAAACTAAGAAGTATATACGAAATGAAGGTAATTGTTAAAAATATATACATATTTGTAGCGCATATGGGCCTGACATTTCGCGACCAACGCGTAGATTTACGGCTGCTTACACATCTTTAAGTTGGTACATCTATTTATCATTCAAGAGTCATACAAACTGTTAACGTGGCGGTCGTGGGTTCGATTCCCACATGAGGATATGAATTATTTTCGCTTCTTTTCTCTGGCAACAAAACAGATGGCGGTGTTGAGTTCGGGACACACCGTAAAGCATTTTTTTTAATAAATATAATAAGTTTTTTTAACTTTATATTCGATGTTATTTTTCGTCAACAAAGTTATGCTGATCAAGTGTACTTTCGTAATTCTCTGATATATAATATTTAAAAAAAAATAAATAAATAAAAGTCTCCTAAATATCATCGACATTGGCTCAACGTTTGTTTTTATAAAGTTAAAAAAAATAATATGTAATAGTAATAATAACTATAATATAATACAAATTTATTTTATAGAAAGTATACAAAGAAGCTATATGCTAGCAGAAAACGCTGAAATTTCAAACAATCGCTATTATGCGTTAGTGAAAGTAGACAACGCGACGGGTGTGGAAATATTGCGCTTTCATAACTTCACTGCTCATTCGTAGATGCATTGATTTCTTTTATAATAATAATAATATTCTTTTAAACACGAAAATTATAAAAGAAAATCATAATAATAATAAATTTTTATGTTGCTTCGTCCCAAATGAAATAGTAAGCAGAGGGAACCTGAGAACTTAATGTTAAGCCACTTCTGTTCCCCACTTCCCGTGTTTTGAGACATTGCGTGTTGCGTTGTGAATTTCAACGCCTACGTTCCCTCGTCAGAGCGTGGAAATCTTAATATTAAATATTTAATTCCCCTGAGTGGGAATCAAACCTACTCTGCGCCATGATACTCCCGAAATAAAATATTGATAATACTTGTTTTTCTCTTATTCTCCACTCGCTACGTCATATCGACCGTTTGGGTTATTGTACTTTGTATTGGTCGAACGTGAACGCTGAATGATATAAACAGCTTGAAACAAATGTAATGTACTGAAATAAACGTGTTTTTTGTAGTATTTTGTTTCAGTTGTATAACGGTGGTTGTTCATTTTAGTTTTTATGTAAAAAAATGTTATTGTCTGTATTAAATGATGTGTTGCAGTGGGACAGCATCGGACTGTAAATAATGTCGTTTTGGGTTCAATCTCGGTCTCGGAAAAAGATTTAGTTCCAATATTCTAGCAAAAAAATTGTTTACATTGATTTCCGTCAGAACTGAACAGAACAGAACTATGAGAACACAATGTCTTGATTTTTGGAAAAAAAAAATTAAAAGAAGTTTATCGTCTTGATTTTCTCAGTTTACAAAAAAAACACTAAAAATACGCGTTTTTACACTTAGCACTATATACATATAAAATGTGCACGGAGCTACAACATCTATGAATCTAAACTCAAGTGATTTTCTAATAGCCTCCGAAGAGCTCCTCCACTATTTAGATCTTGGCTCCATCATCAGATCAGATCGATGATACCATATTGTATTGTCACCTAAGCTACGTATAAGTGGCAAGTTTAATGATGGTACAAGATTAATCAAAGTTAATATCTTTAATTTTATTACAATGTTAAATAGATACAAAACGATGAAAGACTATTAAAAAAAACGTATAAAAAAGTGTGACACTGGTTCAAATCGTGGACATTTCGTGTCGTCTAGATATGGACATATATAGATCATATATTTTTCATATAATTTTGTAGCATTATACACTCATGATGACCGATAAAACTAAGTGACGTCACACGTTGTTTACAAATAATGGAATATGCAAGCGTATAAAGATTTTTTTTTCATACTTTATATAGTTATTTGCTTTATATGTATTACTCTAGAATACATTATCCATACATTGAAAACTAAAGTTTCAACTAGTTCGCATGAAATACTTTATATTGACCATAATAAGTGAAATATTTTTAGGTATATACTGCAGGTACAGTGCGTTACATCGAAAGAATTAGCGTCGTGTAAAAACCTATAATTTGTTTTTTTTTTTTAATTTATATTATTATTTCTGAGATGTGCTTGTTCAAACAAACAAAAACTTTAATATTATAATATAAGCATAGATGATAATCCTTTAAAGTAGAAATTATTAGATGTCATTGTGTCTAGGTTTATGCTTAATACTTGTGAATTTAAATTTTATTCAGCCAAAAACGTGAACGTGAACGTGAGGTGTTAAGGTCCGCTTATTCAACGCCCAATATCATTGTTGCAAATTCAGGTGGAAAGCAAAAAGCAGAGTGTCTTCACACAAAATTCTCTCTGTCCAATCGCGAAGCGCAAAAAATACCTGATCTAAATGCATCCTATTTGCCTCATTCAATATTATTCTTGATATAATATTAATTTAAAAATAACTTACGTAAACAAAACTATAAATCGCACGACAAAACAACTAGAACGTACGAAAACAGCGAAAACAAAGTAGCTGTTCTATTTTTAATAAGTGAAGGTCAAACAGTTCGTCCGTTAGTCCGTTATTCTTATCAATCGATTATATAATTGAAAAAGTTTTATCAAAATTGATAGTGTCTTATGTTTATAGATTGAGATTTCAATAGTCATGATTATAAGATTGACTTTGATTTTTGTTTTCAATTGAAATTAAATTTATAAACTTCTCTCAAATTTGAAATCGATCTTGAGACGTCGTTTTAATTCATAGATATATGATATATATACATAGAATGTATGAAATAAAACGGTGTCTCAAGATCGTTATAACAACGCCTGACATATTTTTCTACTCACTTTGAGTTACTTCTTAGAAATAAAATTAACAAAATTTTATTTAATCAGTACCGGAACAATTTCCATATATATTTTTTAGAATACTTATACTACCGAAATAATTAGTGGTTCGTCACTTAACTTAGTGAGCAGGTCACTCATTGTCATTCTCTTCCTACTCAATAAAAAGTAGATATCAATGAAAAACATAATACATAATGTAAACGCCAATGTAATAAGTAAACTTGTGTAACGTAACTACAGAGAGCAGAAGCCTTTTATGTGTATGGAATAGTATAGAAGTGGAGTAAAAATAACACGGTTTACGTAATCGCTTACGTGTTTACTACAGTGAAAGAAGTTAGTTAATTGTTTGGATAGAGAACAAATATTATGTTTTGCAATTGCTTATTATTGTTGAATAATGATCAATTTGTTAAAATTATTTAATATACAAGAGAATGTAGTGTAGCTTAAGATTTTTTTTAAAATGACGTACATTTACTTTGGCTTTAATCGTCCCAAGTTACTATTAATTACATTATATAACATTAATTCATTAATATTTAATTATCCAGAAAAAAGACATTGGTTGATATGCTAGAAATATGGTTTGCATGCAATTTTTGTGCTATTATAAAATTTTATATAAATTTACAGGTAATTTATAAAAAAAATATTTGAGTACACAAAAAATAACCCTATTCAAGAGACCCACTGCTAACCTTCGAAGGTTCATAATCAGTATTAAGGGTTCACAAAACCCGGTGTATACTTGGGTCTAGGGTTAGACCGCGGCGTCATATTGTGTTAGTTACAGCGTCGTTCTGACTTGCCTTGGCTCTGGCTTTGGCGAGCAAACGACTGGGCCTACAGTTGTGTTCAACCACACCTGTACCGTATCTGACGATTGTGAGAGCTAGGTGGCTGGGCAATTGTCTTTCAACAAGACATTGAACCTGGTAACCATTTTAGCTGAATATCCGCAAAATCCTATTTATCCTTCTCGTCCATAAAATCCGAATCAAGATTCCTACAAACTTATCATTATCACACCAATTTTCAAACCTAAATCATCACCCATCTCTTCGTATCTCATATCAGCCGTTCTATATCCTCTCCACCATCACATACCCTCGATCGGCGTTCAGCACAGCTGTCGTTGATCACCAGCTCTCGTTGTCAGGTACTAGGGCCTCCGCGCCCGGTCGCTCAAACCGTCGGGTCGACGAGCAGTGGGGGGATCGGTGCGGGCATTAACACTGTTTGCTGGTTGCTCTAGCTATATAGCTTTAGGTGAGTGAAGTGATTTTTTTTTTCAAATGTATATTTATAACTGTTGCCCGCTTACAGCCCAATTTCAGGACAATGCGTACGGAACTTAACGCCTGTCTCGGTATATGCAAATTAATTAATTATCCCGAAATGCTAATAATTAATTACCACGACTGGGAATCGAATAGTAAGTCTGTTCAATATTTACCAAAATGTTTGAATGTTATATGTTCAATGCAATCGTTATCGTTCCTCGGGTGAACGCCCTACCAACATATGTTAGGTTAAAATATGTTTTTTGTTTATTTTACTTAGCCCTTTTTAACTTGGGGCGTTGTACGAGTCCATATTATAAATTATGTTGAAGTTTGTTTTGTGTATATTTTCTTGTGTTTAATTTTGTTATTAACAAGACTTACTGTTGAGGCCAGTCGTGGCGCAGGAGCACAAGTGTGCGACTGAACATGTGCTATGTTGGAGTCTACTCCCACTCGAGGAAATTAAGTATTTAATATTTGTATTTCTTCTCTCTGGTACCGAAACAAAGCGTGGGAGTTCAGTTCCACCACTCATTACACAATGCTTCCAGAATTCTGCAGAAAATGAGGAAAGGAGTGTCTCAACAGTAGGTTCCTAGATTTCTCTCTGCCTACTCTGCTATGTGCAGCATAAAGCATACAGCATAAAGCTAAAAAAACAAGGCGTGATACAGTGAGCGATGGTCGTGTGTTCGATCCCCATTTAGTTTATATTTAAATTATTTGAATTTCTACGCTCTGGTGGATATATTCGGCTTTTCAACATTCAATGTCTCCGGCGGAAACGGACTAAAGTAAACTTATGGACAATGGACTTATTACTGTCATAAATAAATAAATTACTTATATTTCAATATACTTTGTTTAAAAAAATAACTGCCGCTTATTAACGCCTGTTATCTTCTTTTACCGTTAAAAATGAATGACAATGACAATGACATGTTCTGGTTCAGAGGTCGTGTGACCTCCGCTATGAAAATTGTGTTTTTATTTTTTTCGCCCTCAAATTTGGTGGTAAATTACTATGTTCTCTAACATTTAACACTAACTTCTACTTTACTACTAAATGGAAATAACAAGGATTTGTGTATGGCAACACATGACACATTTTGAATGCTCAAGGTAACTCTGACAAAATTGTTAGTTTCCTTCCTCGATAGATGGACTATCCAACACAAAAATAAATCTTTTAATTTGAACCATTAGTTCCTAAGGTTAGCGCTATCATTCAAACAGACTTCTCTATTCAGCTTTATAATGACGTGCAACAAATTGTAAAACATTTAAATATTTTGTTTAAGCAACCAATTTCCCAATTCGTGCAAATGATTTTGCAATTGACGCTAAAGATATGCGTGGTGTGTGTTAGTTGCGTGTTACACAAGAACATGGTACATCGCTAACTTGTGTAAATAGACATAGAATTTTGTATGAGTATTTTCTGCTTTATTATATTATATAGCTGTAATGTTTGTTTGGTTGAACACGATAATCTCAGGAACTACTGTAAATGTCAAATAAAATCCATCCATCGAAGAAGGTTGAATTACATCGCGTATATTAATTCGATGAAACCGTGTCATGTACAACTCTTAGTTATTTTCAATTGGTCACAGTGAACGAAACTACTGTTGAGACACTCAGTTTTACTAAACAGATTCAGGATCTGTTTAGTTTTTCCAAACATCCACTAAATAAGATTCTTATTCACAATAAGTATAAATAAAAAAGTTATATCTTATTAGTATTTTTTTTTTAATTGTTGATTATTATTTCAATAGGTGCCGATTCACCCTCCGCTCGCGCACAAAGCCCGATCATGTTGAGGTCGGGCGCGAGGCACCCGGATGCTGACCAGGGAGCGTCCACGTCCACCGGAAGTGCTGTGGACTTGAGACAGCTGTATACCACTCTAAACGAGTATCTACAGCTGGAGCCCAAGTTCCAGCCGAGATTGTGCTTGCCGAGTGAAAGTGAGGTAGGAGAAATGTAAAAAAGTACTTAATAATAAAATTTTTTTTTTGGTTCTCCGTTATGTTATTTACTCTTTAAGCAAAAGCGTTATGTTCTCTAAAACTAATAGCAGTAACTTAAATATTTAAACGCCTACATTGATAACTGGTTTTAAAGCAATCACTACCATATATGGTCATTTGTTGAACGATGACGTATCTCCGACGCAACTAGATATCTCGGATAGTCTTGTGAGGTTAAACTCCAAATTTTAAGTAATGATTTTATTAATTTATTTATTATATTAATCGTAGTAGGTATTAAAAATAAACGAGCAGAACCTCCGACCATGTTCTCGTCTTTGATTCTACTGATATGTGTAAACATATATACCTTTACCAAGGTACCTTGAATTAACGACTGGCCACAGGTGTGGGCTTCAGGGAACAGGTGAGGGCTTTTACAACAATCACTCGCCTCGACTGCTCCAGCCCAATATAATTATAAATTGGCGTTTTAATCACATTCTTAATTAAAATATTAATTGATTAATTAAATAATCAATTATCTGAATAGTCTACGTTAGCCAAAGAGCCTAACACACATATAGCCAAAGAGAAAAATGTTCACTTCATACTAAAAAATTGGGGCAAAACGACACTGCTGCCATCTATCATATGCCCACCAAAAACGAAATTTGTCTAATATATTTTTTTTTATTCAAAACTAGAGAATGATTCACTATTTCAAAATGATTTGGAAATATAATTACTTAATTTAAACAACAATACTTTGAAATTATTTTGAAAGAGTGAATCATTTCTGGTAGAATAATAATAAAATATAAATAAATTCAGAAATAAAAGTTATAAACACTTACTTTTTTTATTTTGTTTGTAAACATTTGTTATAATTATATTTATACAAATAGTATTTCAGCAAATAAATAAAAATAGAGTGTTGAAATTTGACTTGGACTACAGATTAAGGATGAACTAAACCATTGCTGTTTATTATTCTGTTTTAATAAAATGAGTATTTTAATTAAGCATTGTGTTATTGGTCTTTTTGTTAACTCGGCTTCAAAATAAAATTGATCTTGGTCTATATTCCTATATTCGAACCACAGATTGAGCGGTCTGGTGACGAGGCAAAAGCGGAACACAACGCCGCGCTTTGCCTCGTTATTTCCATAATAATATTACCATCACCTGAGTAATCTACAATCCATAATGTCTGAATATCTGAAAAAGTGATATTTTTACATGATTTTTTTTGCTTATGAATAAAAATCTTGTATATAGTTGATAATATATACAAGATTTTTATTCAATACACGACACATCTCACGTAGTGAGTAATGTCATAGTGTAAATTAGGTCATGGTGCGTACTTGCTCGATAGACGATAGCGTACGCGTTGATGTGACGCACGTACATTATGACGCAATTATATTGTAATATATTATTCTAATACGTTAAAATATTTTAATTGTTGTAATATAAAAAATAAAATAAATATAAAATGTGAATACAAAATTGGTTTTCTCTTTATTTCCTAAAAAAAGACTTGGATTAAAAAAAACCATGCGATCTTATAATTAAAAAAAACAAAACGAACGCGTACCATCACTACTTTCGCAATATAATTTACATACTATGAAGGTTAGTGGTTAGTTAATACTTTATAGTGGTGTTGTAAACTTGAAGTCTTGCTTATTACTATTATATTACCTACATTTTTTTTATTGTGTTTCATAAAGCAGGTGAAAATTTTTCAGTATGTCAGCTACATACTAGGTAGGGAAACTAGTTATGTCTTTAGAAAATGAAATAATCCATCACCCTAATTGGAGAAAGTACTAACAACGGTCGCGTTAACAGTCAAATGATCAAAAAGTTAGCCGTAGCTTGGGAAACGGTGTGTAGAACTAACTGGCTATCCTGCTATAGTCAGGATGCAGAGGTGAAAATAAAGAAAAATAAAGAGAACAATGTATGTATGTGAGGCCAGTCGTGGCGCAGTGGCACGAAGTGTGACTGTAAAACCGACTGGTTGT
>DWAN01000437.1:0-24101 GCA_018230445.1 Heliconius hewitsoni | reverse complement strand
ATATATATATATATATATATATATATATATATATATATATATATATTTAGTAGAAGTATAAAATGTAGTACATAAAATGTTTAAATAATTCAGGCAATTCGAATGAACCGTATTTTTTTAAAAAAATAATCGCATATGAACTATGTCGCCATTTATTGCAATCACAAGCAATTTTAATAAATTTGTCTCGTGAGTTATTTCACTATTTATACTTGCTTTTCAAGATATTCCACTTAATATTAATAAATTCTTACATATAAGAAAATGTTGTATTCATTGTCCGAAATGAACAGATAAAAAGATATATATGTAATAGATTTGTCCAAATAATAATGTCCAAATGAATTGATGCATCTATTTTCGGGATCAAAACTCTTAATATAAAATCATTCTTTTCAGTTAAATAAGTCAGTCACTTTGTCATAAATTTAATTTATCGGGTTATTGTTAATATATTTTCTATAATTTGGTATTCATTCTTATCAAAATAAATATAATATTTAGAATTTTTCCTAGATTGAAACTTTACTGCACATCATTTAACAAATACTTTTGAAGATCACTGATTCAAAATGTCCTAGCCTGCGAGTCGCACGGTGCGAGGTTTGGTTACGAAATGACCGACCCGAACGAGCGTAATGAATTACGTTATTTGTTTTAATATATCTATAATGTAATTCCCATAAGGATATTCAATTATTGAATGTTTGCAAAAAAACGACTTACAATAAAATCGTAATTCATCGTTGTCTATATAAAAATATTTTAGAAAAAAAATATTACGGGCATTTAACAATGGTATGTGTGTTTTTTTTTCTGTACGTTTGTTCACGCTAATCTCAGAACAAAGAAGTTTAAGTTTAACGAGGATAGGTTTTGTAGGGTATGCAGTGCACAATGTCTGAAAAGGAAAGGCCGTAGTATTTTCATTGAAAATAATATTTTTTCTTTAAGTAAATCTGCAATCAGTTATGAGGAACATTTTCTTGTAACGCCAATTAATCTGAAGACTCTACTTGTGCTTCGCCATCTTGTATCCAACTCATCAATATTATGACATTTTAGACGTGCCTTTAAATAATGCTTTAATGATTTGGGTACAAATCATTTTTTATAGTTGAAGATGAAGAAATAAAAAAACTTCTTTCCTGCTTAACTGTTAATACAATTTCTTGGTTTTCGGATGATGGATATGAAAAAGTTACAGATGTTTCTTCATAATGAGGGCCCACACATGTTATGATTTAGCATATAGTAGCTGAGAGTTTAAGGCAAGTTTAGAGCTAAAATACATGTTTCTATATGTAATGTGTAGGTCTTTGCGTTTTATTGTAACATTTATTTATTATTTCCATGTCAGTCTTCTCTATTAAAGTATATTTCAATATATCTTTGACTATCTCCGAGCTACTAGTGGGGACCGGAGTATCTTAACACTAGGTTCCCCCTGCCTACCCTTCTGTGTGCGAGATACAGCGTGAAGCTGATTTGATTTAATTTGATTTAATTCTTGGATGGTTTCCAAGAAGGTAACAATATATTTCTATTCTTAGTGCAGTAAAACTGACATTAAAAAATAAAAAAATACATTTTTAATCTGCTTCGTGTCGTATATTAGATGTGCTCCTTGATTAATATCTGCAATAAATTTCTTATATCCGAAGTAAAAGAGGATAGACTATTAAAATAAAACAAAAAAAAAATAGTTTACTACGAGCAAATTTAATTATTTTTGTGACTTATACTCAATCATGAAAACCTTTCCACACATGTTTTACTTGTACTTAGTTTACAGCTTAAAAGTATTTTTTAGGGTTCCATACCTTTTTAAAAAAAAGGAACCCTTATCACATTACTTTATTGACCATCTGTCGGTCTGTCTGTCTGTCAAGAGCCTTTATCTCAGAAACGCTTGGAGATATCAAGTTGATATTCAATACTTCTATTTACGGTCCCATGATATCCTGAAAAAATGGTATTTCTACATTTACTTAAAAAAATGGTCGTTTACATCTATTATACATTTGCGATCAAAAATGCATATTTCGACACTACAAAGGGAATCAAAATTCAAAGGGTACTCAGTTACTCTGGGCTAGCGAGCCCGACTCACGCTTGTCTGGTTTCTATACGAAACATCCATTATTTTTCTTAAAGCGCTATGTCAATATCTCTTATAGAGTAGATGAGCTGTTCGGGCTTTACATCAGGTGTTCTAGACTTTCCATTTTCTTATGTCGTCAGAAAGTGGTCATAACGGAGAGTAACTTTTCTTAAGTTTCTATATTGATTGATGTTAATTGAAAATTACCATATCTTTCAATATTTGTTTCGATGATTAAGATTATTTGACAATGATAACAATTATTTGTGTAATGGTTATATGGAGTGTAATAATAATATAGGTCTCGGTAAAGGGTAGATTAGCAAACCACAAGCCTCAGGAATGCGAAAGATTCGAACCGCCTTCACTCTACCTCTACCCTTAAGTTTTACCTTTAATATCGACTTTTATCGAAACATTATTACAACAATTTATAAAGTGTTTATATTTTTGATTTATATGTTGGTTTATAAATATGTTTTATATTTATACTTAATACAAAAATAGTTCAGCAGACGGGCTTGCATAATTTAAATGAAAAGATCAGCCAAACTATTATGTAACACATGGAAATGCAGCCTTTAATAAAGTTGATGCGTATTTATATAGGAGTACTCCCATGTGATGAAAAGTGAAAGTTACAATTCAGGCCTTATTACTAATCACCCATCACTCTCTAGTAAATAAATCGAAAACAGACTATGTGGATTAACCATTTCTACAATCTAAAACTCATTATTTTCTGTTCAATAGCAAGATATTTAATAACTTTCGGTTTCGTTACCTTTCGTTTTAATTATTCAGTAACTACTGTTCTATTTATTGGATTTTATGTTTACTGGGTAGACGGGATAGATGTCAATTTATGAATAGTTGAGGTATTAATATTGAGATCAATCGAAAGCTTAATTAATTCGTAACTTCGATAATAAAAATAGATATTGTCCTACGTTAGTCGCTTAAAAGTATATTGAACATGCTAGAATTAGTTTTATTTTAAAATACAGTAAAATAAAGTCTAATATTTTGGATACTAATAATATATATATAAAATTAAACTTTTTTTCTTTTCACAGGAACGTGGCTACATATGGAATGACGTGCGGTGAAGAAGACGGCAGGTGTGGCGCAGGTTGATCAGGCGCGTGGCATGTGGCTGCTAATGCTTACGCTGGCGGTAGCCGTCTCCGCTGAATGTCCCCGTCACTGCGAGTGCAAGTGGCGAAGCGGAAAAGAATCTGCCTTATGTGCTAGAGCTGGTCTCAGCGTTGTTCCTCCTCGGCTAGATCCTACCACTCAACTTCTAGATTTGGCTGAAAATCGGCTAACAACTCTACGTGATGATGCATTTTCATTAGCGGGACTATTAAATCTTCAGCGACTCTATGTTCCATCATGTAATTTAAAAGTCATCCGACCATATGCATTCCGAGCACTTGTTAATCTCGTCGAACTAGATCTCTCTCGGAATCGTCTTGAATCAATACCATCCCATGCATTTGATTCTATACCTGAGTTAAGAGAACTGCGTCTTGGAGGTAACCCTATAACAAAAATCAAAGACGAAGCTTTTTCAGCCTTACCGCATTTAGTTAGATTAACACTCAGCTCGTGTAAAATTTTGGAAATCGAACCAAGAGGTTTTAAGGGCTTAGAGGGGACACTTGAATATTTGGAGCTTAGTAAAAATAAACTTCATGTTTTGCATGTGGCAGTCCTAGCACCATTACGATCTTTAAAAGGATTAGAACTTGCGAGTAATCCGTGGAATTGCAACTGTGAACTTAGACCCCTGCGAGATTGGATGATAAGAAAAAATGTTCCAGCTACAGTTGTACCTGACTGCGCACTACCACCACGATTATTGACACAGTCATGGGATCGACTAGATTTAGAAGATTTTGCTTGTCTTCCGGAAGTAACAGGATCCTCAAATAATTTTAAGGGACTCGAGGGAGAAGAAGTAACGTTGGTCTGCAGGGTAAATGGTGTCCCAGCTCCTAGAGTACGATGGGTAAAAGCAGGGCGTCTTTTGGGAAACACAACTATGACATCTAACTTCAATACAGGACGAAGCTTTACATTGCGAAGTGAAGGACAGACGAGTAATTTAACCATAAGGTCAGCAGATATGCAAGATTCAGGGTTGTACACATGTAATGCAGAAAATAGAGCTGGGAAAGCCGAAGTAGTTCTAAGTTTAACTATTGAAAAGAAACCTCATAGTAAAGGTTTTGGTGGCAAAGCTCTCATGGCTGGGATGGCAGTTTCTGCCGTAATTGTACTTAGTTCTTGCTTAATAGGTTTATGTGCATATGAAACTCGTAAAAAGAGACAAATAGATAGGTGGAACGAACAAATAGTTACCACCAACAATCATGATAGTTATGAAAAAATTGAGGCAAATTTAAAAACAAATGCCGAAGTCTCACGTGTTGCTTTGTCTGATATAAATAGGAAAAGAGGAGATTATAGAAATGTTCCTTCACATGATCCTGAAGAAGAAAATAATACTTATAGGAGACAAGAAATAAGAGACAGAAGGGATCCCTCCACACCTCCTCATGAAACAAGATGGCGACGACATGATATGGAATCAACATCAAGAAAAGGCGAACATATACAAGATTTACACATACCACGACTAAGTGAATATAATATAAGGTAAAAGTATAAACTGTAGTACTATACTGTATTATACTGTACTAACTGTATTACTTATATAAGCGTCAATTATTATCGTAGTGAGCACTTACATATAAAAGTATGTGTAATTTTGTATTTTAATTCGAAGATCAGAATAGCAAATATAAAAAAAATATTTTTAATATCCATTTTAAAAACATATACTTTTGAATACTTTTCATATTTTTTGCTTTTAACTTATATAATTGTTGTTGCAGAACCGACGCGACACCTGAATCAATACAGAGCTCGAAATCAGCGGGAATATTAAGCGGTCATGTAGAGATTTTATCAGAGAATAATCGTTATAATAATAATTCTCGATCATGTAGTAGACCTCGTCAACGTGATCGTTTGGATAATGATTTATCTGGTAGTGACAGTGAAAAGAATTACCCTGATTTGATAGAGATGAGTGCTTTAGGTACTGCTTCATATTTTCGTAATGATGTGAAACATGATCCGTATTATTTTTATACGATTCCACGAAGAAAAGATGGCGACAGTCGTAGCCCACTTTTAAGTAGTCGTAGAAATAGTTCAGGGGGCGATTCTATTACATTTCTTGACAGAAACTATGAGAAAAGCAGACACAGAGCCAGTGGACGTCGATCTAATAGTTTCTTAGATCTCTCCGCAAGTGGAAACCGTATGCGTCGTAATCCCAGTTTACCAGCATCACCGTCTAGGGAGCAATCGTCAGTTCCGTCCGCTACTCCACTCCTAGATTTATCTGGTCTCAGAGATTATTCACGTACAGGTCAGCCATTTGATGATTTTGATTTTCGAGCTTCACAATTAGAAAAGTTTTTAGAAGAATACAGAACTCTAAGGGAACAACTTTCTAGAATGAAAGAAACCAGGGAAAACCTACAAAGAACAAGGGCTGTAGAAAATGAAGATTTAAGAGCAATACTCAAAGGGAAGCCTAGTATAGCTGTCACAGAAACATCATCATCTGTAGCTTTGGCAGATGCAGCATCCCCATTGGCTCTAAGTCCTCCGGAGTATAGGTCCCAAGGGTCAAGGCCAGAATGGCTGACCACACTATTATATCGTAACTAATCTCCATTTGTAAATATTGATATTTGAACTGATGTTAATAATAAGCAATTAAATTGTTTGTAAGCAAAGTGATAAATAGTGTCATTCTTTTCAAGTTGAAATAAATTTTGAATCTAAAACTTGTCGTTTTTATTTTGCGCTGTTTCTATTTTCAAAATACTAGTTAAAAAAAATCGAATCATTAAAACTATACCTTAAGGCACAAATTAAAAAGTAAACAAATAATATTTTTATAAATGTACTTCCAAGAACTTGAAAAATAACAAATGACATTATTGATGCTTACAAATATTTACATATTTACAATTTGAAATCCTTTGCTTTTGGAGCCATCTTGAGTTATTTGGAGTTTTAACATCAGATCTTGACTTGCACGTCACAATGGAAACTGGGAATGGAAGTAAGCTCTATTAAATAATACATAAAATCATAAATTAAGGAGAAATCGACAAAAGTAAATAAAAAAATATATATTATTGTCGAATATAGGAACTTGCTCCTTTTTGAAAGTCAGTTTAAAATCTGTATATATATAAAACCTACATACATAGTATTGCCATAAATATCGTTACAAAGAAAAACAAGCTATAATGGTCATGGTTTTGCTTCTAAAATATAGCTCAATTGTAAAAACAATCTTAGTTGTATTTTTTCTGTGACCTCCCTTTACGTACCGGTTAATTAGGTATTTTGATTTTATTACCCTATTCTTTTTTTAAAATATTCAATTAAGAAATGATTAGAGCACCTCTTATAGTCTGCAAATTCTAAGTCATCTTTTGAAATATGCAACACGGGTCTAGGTGGTATCTTCATCTCCCAGGAGAAAATCCTTTGCTTTTGGACAAGATTTCTTCGAGTTCTTTACCTTACTGTTTTGATCACCGTTATTGTACGAACATGACGTGGACGGCCACATACTTTTCTGTCACAAACAGAGGAAGTTTCATTGTACCTATCCATAAACCGGTACAGAAGCATTTGACTAACACCAAGCGTTTGAAGGATTTTGAAAAGTGTATTTGGCTCCATACTTATTTTATGTAGGGCAATCACAGTGTTTTTGTTCTCTTTAACACCTCGTTCTATTTTAGTATTAAAAAATATATTACAATATATTAGCGCGAAAATAAGAAAACACAATGAATAATAGTATAAAAATTACAGATTTCAAATTCAACAGTAATAATTTGTTTATATTTAATTTTAACAATATTTATGGCTAGACTAAGGATGTATGTATAGTTCTGATACATGGAAAATTTAATTTAAACAGTAATAAAATCGTTCTAACAAAATATCCTTGTGCAAATGGAACAAACACCTTTGAATCGTTTTTTTTAAATAATTGAACTATTAAAGAAAACACCAAAACGATTTATGTAGTTCCTTTATTATATTAAAAATTTAAAAGCCCTCATTGTAGATACTAAAACCTACTTTACGCTGCCAAAACCACCTAACTTTTAAGCGAAGTTACTATAAAACTTAATATTACTGCGGCAACGGCTCCTGTTTGTAAATAGTAATTTTATGTTTAATTATTTTCAAAGAAAACTAATCTAAAAAACTAAAAGAAACTATATAAACAAAAGGAAAATCAATAAAAGACATTTAACGAGGAAACGGTACAATTTTTTACCCAATTAGTGATTTGCAGTCGGAACAGTACAAAGTCACAAATTTTTATTGAAAATAACGATCCTCTTCGCATTTTTATTCAAATGAAACAGAAACTTGTTATTCAAGAGGTCGTCTCTGCTGAACCAACTTCTGTTTTACCTGAAACATTGATAGGAAGATACTTTGTTCCCTTTACTGCTTAGACTTTGCGAATCTGTTATGATTTGTCTTTTCAAAAAAATATGTTTGTGTAAAATTTTAAAATAAGATTTGAATGATGTAGAGAGCCTTTTGCATTAAAATATTATAATATTTTAACATCAACGTTTTAACAATACTTCGCTAATAGGAAAAGAAATGTAATCCTATCAAAATTATTGATACCTAAAAAATAACTGAATTTTCCATGTTTATTTTTAAAAAAATGTGATATATTTACGTCACTCATTAATGTATCGTCATGGCAAATATCTCATGATATTCATAATTTTACTCTTGGTGATTATATATATTGATACAGCGTTAAGCTGATTTTTTTATGTACCGTATATTTTATATATTTCGATCTCAAATAGTATTTATAAAGTTACCTATTAAATAAGCTATAAATATAAAAATATTTAGAATTTTCACAAAGGTTCTTATTCTTTTTGTATATTATTATCAAAACATTTTATATAATATTACAATATTGAACCCAGTCGTGGCGCAAGGGCACAAAGTGTGACTGTAAAAATGTGAAACGAAGTCTCTTAACACTAGTTTCATTTACTCACCCTGCTATGTGCGGCATATAGCGTGAAGCTGAAAAAAAAATGTAACAATATACCAGTATATGTTACATTTTTGTTACAAAATATTTAAGTATTTGTTTATTTATTTATATATACTTTATTGTACACCACAAATTTATAGCAAGCAAAGTCACAACTTACATCTAGTAAATGCACATAACAATGTGTTAAGTACAAAAGGCGGTCTTATCGTTAAATAGCGATTTCTGCCAGACCATCTTGAGGTTAGGAAATATAAAATTAAAAATATATAGTGGGTGCTGTAAATAAATAGTAAATGTATTTATATAACATAATATTTATAAACTTCAATCGCTAAACTTCAATTTTATAAAAAAAAAAATTCAATATTAAAATACCGCGAGTTAAATTGGCGATCCAATAGACAGGCAAGAGTTCGCAATTACAGCTGTCCGAACGAATTGTGTGCTCGACAATAAAAGCGATACTTTTATTATGGCTGTAAATTTCAAAGTCGTTGTCGGCGCGTTGTCGATGTCGTATCGTCCCCGTTCCTTTTTCTGTGATGGGGCTGATTTAATATGTTGCAGCCATGTTGGTACTTTGCGGGCAACCCGGAGCTTCTATTCTAATTACTTTTTAATGTACGCTAGGAAATGTATACGATGCATTTTAGTCGGCTTATTTTATATTAGAATATATATTTATCTTACATCCCGCTTATTTTAGGAATTTACTTCATAAAATGCATTCATTTATATGAATTCAACATGTTAGTCCAATTAATAAATTACCTATTTAGGGACTCTTTTAAGTATTGTTGTTTACATATTTTGTACGTAAAAAATAATTAAATGGTGTAAAATTAATACACGTTAAAATAATTCAGTTACAATTTTAAGTTTAGCTTTAGGCTTAGAGTAATTAAAAATTCAAAAAAATTAAAAAAATGCAAAAAATGCAATGGTGTGGAAAAGAAGCATACGGATCATATATCTGTAGAGTTCTCAAATTTTAAATTAAAACATTTTTTTAATCACTACCAAATGAATTAAAAACATTTGGAGTTTATTGAAATAATCTCACAAGTTCTGTCATTCGAACAGATTATGTTTTGAAGTCACAGATCTGACAACAGAATTTCATTATACAAGTACTGAATCCCTTAGCTTTATTATTTTGAAACATTTTAACTATTCTTTTTTTAAATTTTTTGAATAAAAAGTAATATATACATAATTATATAATACAAACATAACATTTAAAAAAATGCAATTTGTATATGATGTTATAAATTATAAATCTATTCATTCCGTCAGTCAAGATTTATCTCAAGATATTAAACTGAAATTACTTTCAAATATCCAGGTTTACGATCTTTGCAACACAAAAAAAAATAAACACAATCAAAATATACGAGCTGCTAGTTTATGCATCGTTTTCATATTTTCGTAATCAAGACCTTTATTTCCCGTGGAATTTTGAGATTTGACAAGAAGTGAGATATTTCAATTTTATATTACAAAGAAAATGAAACCGGTGAACTGCGGGTCAGACTCGCATACCGCGGGGTTAGAACCAATTTCAGGATTATATGTTAACAGGAAGTATAATTTAGAAAAGGTAAACTTATCCTAAATACATTTAAATAATAGAAAAAAAAATCATTTCAAAGTTTATCAACTTTGATAAGTTGTATTTTCTGTAGACCTATAATCCTGAAATTGATACAGAACCCTCGCTGGGCCAGTCCGATTCGCACTTGACTGGCTTGTTTTATTAATAATGTTGTGTTAATTATCGGATGAAACCAGGCTAAAACGTTAGTTACCTAAAAAAATTATATTAAATAATTGTAGTTTATTTTATTTTTAATATTCACCAGTTGAAATTACGATGCAAAAGCTTTGTGTATGTCCAAACAGCTTTTAACAGGATTTATTTGATGTCGGCTCGTGCTGGATGCGACGCGAGCTAACTGCAATACGATTAACGCATATTCTGTCAGTGCGGTGGCAACTTGTGATTCATGTGGAAATAAATGCGAATGAAACATCCGGTCTATTTCATTCTCCACCGGATATCGTTCATCCATTCGTTTAATTTCAATTTAGTCCAAGGTTATTGTTTCGTTGTATTTATTACTTTTGTTTTTTTTTGGCTTCACACTGTATACCGCGTATAGCAGTGGAGGCAGAGGGAATCTAGTGTTAAGACATTCCGTTCCCCATTTACAGTTGAAATTTTGTAGGCTAGGTCGCTCTGGTGCCGAGGCAAAGCGCAGCGTTGAATACGCTGCGTTTTGCTTCGGCACCAGAGCAAGGAATTAAAAATATTAAATGTTTCATTTCCTCGAGTAGGAATTAGGACCTGTCGCGTCTGGAGTCGCTTCTGCCCCACGACTGGCTTGGGATTGGATTTATGCTTACTTATAAAATTATCTTTTAAATTATAATCACCCAATCAATATTAACTTTTCATTATGTATTAATTCATTACGTATTTTTTTAAAATGTCCACACTTTTTTCCGAAATAAAAAAAAACATTTATATAATAAATTTATAAAACGAGAGCACCTCGGCAGTATTTTAATCCTTGATGTTTTGAGTTTCTTCAAGATGTTATCATAAAATTCTATTGTGAGATTTTATATTGCTTATTTACTCCCTATTACCGTTAAGACAACAGAGTCTTCTATTGACATCACTGGCATCGGCACTGGCTCGCCCACCGAGCGTTCCGTACAAATATTGAAGGTCTCTAAGATTTTTTCTGATATTCAAGGTTAGCTTAGCCAGAGCCCTTTCATCTGATACTTCACTCGAACTAGCGGCTTTAATATCAAATTTGGCCCCCTTTTTAAGTCTATTACTTTTATGATTTAGCCACAAATATATAGTTTTCAGATTGTTTTCTGAACTAGTACTACCTTTATTTTTTCAGGAAATTATTCAACTATAGATGGTTTGAATTTCAACTCGATCTCTCCAAACGAAAGATAAAGGCTCTTGATAGACAGACGGACAAAAACGTGATCTTGTAAGGGTTCCTTTTTGATTAAAGAAGGTACGGAACCCTAAAAATATACTATTAGTTCATTCTAAAAGGATAAAATATCCATGTAGGTTCTCAATATTTTTTATCAAGATTATTATGAAAGAGGTGCATTTGTAAAATGTACTCGTGTCTCGTATATAAAAAGAAGTAGTTCAAATGTCTGTTCTTGTAACTTTGTACATCGCTAATTAGGTACCACTTAGGCCACTATTGAAGAAAACATTTTATGACAACGAATATATATTGTGTTTTTTTAAATCGTTAGCACCAAAATTTATATTATTAATATAATTTATTTCTTTTGTTATTTTTTTTTCTATTTACTAAGCTTAAGCAGAAAAAAAATTAATTTTACTTTTCGTTCAGTTTTAAATTAATTTTAACTAAAACAAATATAATATAATATTAATCAAACCGCGTTAAGTTTTTATTTATATGTATTTATTATTTACAGACCATATTTCAAAACAATTATTGATATATAGATACTACATAAATATATTATTTAAACTTTTATAATCATAATATAGGAAGAATGTACGAAGTCGAAGTTGAAGTACTTAAGCTCGATCCGGATAAACTAGACTATATTGTTCAATAAAGCTCTAGTTTTGCTAAGCTCTGGCAGCGGATGAACGTATAGTAGGTAGCAAGGTATACGTGCCAGTATATAGGTACAGTTCAGTTCTGCTCCTAGAAAACTCGGCGCTGGTAAGACAAGGCTTTTGACCTATAAGGCTCTTTACTTCTAATCAAGTAAAAAGCTTCTCAAGGCTCACTTTTAACTGGCTTCTAACTGACTTTACTAGAACACCTTTTAACTAACTTATTTACTTTGTACTCGAATGTATCGAAACGCATATAATAATTGTAAACGTGCTCTAAATACCAATTTTAGCTATTATTCTACATTCTATTCTATTAATGCAATTTGAATGTATTTATCATTTATAATGTTAATTTATTGTACTTAATATTTTTAATATTCTAAAATGTCGTGTATATGGATTTTAAATATCCTATAAGCTCTTATATTGTAAAAAGAACATCAAAACTTTAAGTGTAAAAATACAAACTGTTACTTTCACCTAAGTTTAGCATTGACTGAAGAAGGTGGAAAGAAAATTGCATGATCACTTATTTTTGATTCTATTTCCGTTCCGTTTGGGGCCATGGTGGGTTGAACAGCGAAAGCTAAATTTTTAATAAGGAAGTTGTATATTTCGACTTGTATATTTTTTAATGCTCAAACATGCGTAACTTTTTACCGACGAGTTCAATTTTGATAATTCTTTTTTAGTCAATAAGATAGGTACCGGATAGCTGACAAGCAGCAGCGATCGACCCTTTTTTAGCTTTTGAAAATAAGAATGATACATAAAAAAATATATATATAAAATTCTTAAATTGTGAACTAAATTTCTTAAATTAAACTAAATGTAGATATATCCTGATCACATTTAGCACAAAGTATTTTTTCCGCCATTTTGTTTATTAATGGTGAATTGAAGCATACATAGAGCGAGTAAGAAGTTAAGCGAAAGGTATTGTTTATTATGCTATTTTTAAGAGTAAATATATCTTTTAATCATGTTATATAAGCATTCTATACTAATATACTAATTTTAATGTGCTAGAGTTTGTTTGTTTGCTTAAACGCTAAGGTCTCTGGTTCTACTGGTCCGATTTTATATATATAAAAAGGCTGTTTATTTGTTTTGTATGAAAGCTACATTCCTCAGAAGTGCTATAGTCTATATTACAGTACGGTGCAAGTCTTTGTTAGCCTTAAATAACGAAATTACAATAATAAGGAACCCCATCGAATTGCTTAAAGAGCGTGTGCTGTAAAAATAGTTCAATATATGTCAGTACATTGTATGGCAGAATTATTCAATTTTTTATCAAAAGTTAACTTAAAGTATTCAGTGCCCATATATAATGTCTCCATCGAATATTAGATGCCGATTACTGAATCTTGATTACTGGGGCTTTGATGTCGATAGCTAGTAATTTTCCATATTTTTGGTTAATAGAAATTTTATCTAATTTAAACATAGTGTTAGGTCGCTAATAAACTATTTACTGTAAATTAAAATCAATTTCATTTTTTTTTCTCATAATAATTATTTTAAATTTTATATTTCTTTAATAAATGTATTAATTTCTTGAAGTATCCATTACTGAAGCATCGAAGTCGTTTATGCAATTTAAATATATATTTAGTGGGGAACGGAGTGTTTTAACACTAGGTTAATTCTGCCTATGTGCGGGAAACAGCGTGAAGTTGATGGTAAATATATTTTTGGGCTATAAAATATATACTTGTCACTCATGGATTTTAATGTCGAGTATACCTATCGTAACTTGCTTCATATAACAAATACATTGAAATAAAGCCCTAAGGACATAACTGTTAACCGTAACAAAAAAATAAAAGATCGACAAATACAATGGCAAAAAAATATATAAATTAATAAATTTGAGTCGGCGTCAAATAATCAATGATCGAATATCGTTAAACTATGTTCGATTGAAAGAAATAAATGATAAATCAAAATTACGAAAACTCAAATACAAAGCTTATATTTTGCGGTTTAGTCTTTTGTCAATTCTATTTAATTTGTATATTTCTTACATACTACATTTCTATTTCAAATTTTGAAACCACAATGAATGCGTAAAGCTAAGTCTTCAGCGGAGCGGGCTCATTAATGACTACGTTGAGTATTATTTAATAACTAAATATGAAACTCTGTGTTAGTGGAAATGTAAGCCTGTTCCATTTAGCGTTACTCGCCCTTTTTTCTTTCGCGGTAGAAACGGGGCTTAAAGCTTGTCTTAGTGTAATTTTGTTTTTCTTTTTAAATTCGATAATTGATATATTTAAGTAGTATAGACGTAAATAAAAAATAAATAAAAGGATAATATGCATAATTTGCATGCATTTATTTTGTTATATTCTATAAAATAGTACAATGTAAATGTTGATACATAAAAACGTAATATATATACATTAAATGTCACGGTATGGAAATATTTAAATCGAGTTTTCAAAGTACACCTGCAGGAGGCTAGACGTGGCTTATTCCGAGCGAGTTGCACGGAGCTATGTAATAATAGTATCAAATGCTTATTTATTAAACTTACTCAGAAGCACAAACTACAGTGTATTTAATACTAGAATTTTAAAATACTCCCTTCTTTCAATATGTTTTGAAATCATTATATAAATACATCGTGGAATACAAATAACTGGCTACTGGCTAACTTGTTGTTTTATTATAATAGCTTATGTGCTATTCTAATATGTAAGCTATATTATTAAAAAGTTTCCTCTAAATCCGTTTAGTAATTTTTGGGTGAAAGTGAAACAAACTTGCATAATCACATTTCTAATATTAGTAGAATGGAATAGTAGGATATATATGTTATAGAATTTGATTCATTTGTAGAGGCCTTACATCACGCGTCACATCAAGATTTTCCCTATGCCTTACTCTATGTATATGTATACACAGAATGATAGGAGCCCAAATCCTACTGTAAAAAAGGGTTTCTAGTTAAAACTATCGTTTGGAATTGACAGGGGTATCAGTTTTTCAAGACATTCTGGGGAATTCGCACCGCCGGGATTTAGCCGCAACTAGTACCTACCACTCGTTTAGCAAAATGACGGACCGACCTTTTTTATCTTACGCCGCAATTTGTTGCCGCTATCTCGTCTACGATACACGAACTTGCTTAGATATATTTTATACTTTTTGGTTTATATTTACAATAATTATGTATATTTTTTTTGTTCGGCGCTGTTTCCTGCAAAAAGTAGAGTAGGCAGCGGGGCCCAGTGTTGAGGCACTCCATTACCCACCTTCAGCCGAATTCTGAAGGAAGGTGGCGCAACTTAACGTTGCGCTTTGCCTCATTAACGTAGCGAAAAAATAAAAACATTAAGTGAGTAACACACATATTTGCTCGAGTAGGTATCGAGCCCTTGATTGCCCCTTTGGCCCTTGATTTTTATTTATCAAAATTAAAAAATTATATCAGCTTCACGCTGTATCCCGCACACTGCAGTGTAGGCAGAGGGAATCTAGTGTTAAGACACTTTGTTCCCCATTTTACTCCGAGTTCTGGAGGCATTGCGTATTGAGTGGCGGAATTTAACGCAACGCTTTGCTTCGACACTAGACAGAAGAAATGAAAATATAAAAAATAAATAATTAAATTAAATCAGCTTCACGCTGTATCGCGCACGCAGCAGGGTAGGCAGAAGGAATCTAGTGTTGGGACACTCTGTTCCCCTCTTTCCACCGAGTTCTGAATGCGTTGCGTTTTGAGTGTTGGAACTCAACGCCGCACTTTGCCTCGACACCAGAGCGAAGAAATGAAAATATACATTTAAATGAATATTTCATTCACTTGAGTGGGGAACGAACACATAACTAGTTAAATTTACAGTCTCACTTTGCACCTGCGCCACGACTGGCATTATATTTTTGTACCTACATAGTCGTATTAACAATAATGACGTACATGGTGTTCTTTACAATGTATAAATATCAATAAATTTACAAGTTTTACTTATACTTAGAACGAAAGTTTCGAAAGAAATGTGTAATATAAGATGATATCTTATAAATAACTTTGCGAGTTGATGAAACCAACAAAGGCGAAATCACGTTTTCTCTTGTGTGCCGAGTTAACACTTGTCGAGCTTGAAAACTTCATAAAAGATATAATATGATATTTATTATCTATACAATCCATTTTATTTGCTGATATACTGATATCAGCAATAATGAAACGCTGCAAAATGTGATATAAATTATGTGTTGTATATAATATTATAATACAATATTTTGAAAATTTTAATTATACATGTTTAAATTATTTTATGGAAACTGCACCAATTTGGTATATAGAGAATAAAAATTGAGATATTTATAATATAGAAATGTATACTTTTTATTCATCTTGATATCTAGTTAATAAAGTCGAGGCCATTGTGGCGCAGTGAGGCAGCCGTCAGGCAGTCTGCTTGTAAGTATGTAGGAGTATAATTGTGAGTTCGGTGTACTCGGGCAGGATATAACGCGACATTGAGTTCTGCTGCTCAAACTTCAATGTTTCAAATTCTTTCGGAAAGTGGAGAACGGAGTATCATGACACTATATTCTTTCTATCTAGCCTGCCTTATTTTAATATACAACAATTAAAATAACTAGTTTGAGATATTTAACCTACAATATTACATTTTAATAAGATTTGAAGTGTACATTGCTTGAGTATATAGTAAAATGTTCACATTCGAATAAGTTGCAAAACTACAAAAATGTCCTCGTTCTTTTGAAAACATTTTCTGACATGAACTTTTTAGTTCGCGACATGTTTGTTATAATATTTTGACAACCAAAAGTTAATCTTTCGAGCTTACATAGAAATTTCTTAACAGAATAGTTTTAACATTGTTATTGCAATACCTTCAAATAAATAAAATATTACATTATAAAATACATACAATAAATAAAATAGTACATTATAAAATAGAAAATTGAGATGCTTTTTTATTATACGAGTATGTTTATAATATGACAATAATATGATATATATGTATATATATGTATGTTACGTTTAGTTCTCTGGTTCTAAATCTAAATTAAGTACACAATAACAACATTTGTATCAATTTTGTTATTGTATACCTAATTTAGATATTTGGGTATAAAAATGTAATATACCAAATTTTACTATTGTAGAGTATTTGTTTTACATCATTTATTTAGACATGTTTATATGTAAGCAGCTTAGAATAATTTTACGATTATTTTGAATGTAGATATATGTTTTATTATTTGGTGGTTACCTTTTAAGGAAAAAAGGAACCCTTATATTCTATATATTCTTTTTTAGTAATACCGAAACGAAACGTAGGTATTACAAAAGAAAAAAATAAAAAAGATGAATGCTGTGGATATGCGATCTCTTCGACGGATATGCGGAGTCAGCTTAGCTGATTGAATCCGCACTGAATGGCAGGTACTCGCGAGGATGTCACGGGGCGAATGAAGACGAACGTACTTAACTGGCTCGGGCACGTCAAACGAATGAGTGACGAAAGAATGGCAAAAAAGAATGGCAAAAGGTGGAAAATGAATGGTAAAAGAAGTTGGGGGAAGACCTCAGTTGACCTTCGAAAACCAGTATTAAAGATACTGGACGAAGGTCACGTAAAAAGCATGGAGGACCCCCTGGAGGGCATGTATGAAGAGGTTGATGATAATGGACGCGGCGAACGAGGTATGTAGAGAACGTAATGTTTGGCACTCTATTCTCTCAAACTACCCTGCTAGTGATACAGTGTGAAGATAAGTTAAGTTAAGATCACTTTGTTCTCCGTCTGTCTATCTGTCTGTCTGTCTGTCAAGAGCCTTTATCGCAGGGACACTTGGAGGTATCGAGTTGAAATATAAATCATATACTCAGGTCTACAGTCCCTTGATTTCCTGAAAAAATCATATTTCTATATACACTTAAAAAAAGATATGGCCGTTTATATTGCAAAAAACGTATTTTGATACTGTAAAGGGAATCAAAATTCATAGAGTACTTCCGGTTGACCTAGAATTATTAAATTTGGCACATAGCATCTACAGGTAGTACTGGTTCAGCAAAATATCTGAAAACTATATTTTTGTGTATTTTTAAACACTTTTCGTTTTCTAATTAAGTATCTAATTAAGTATTTATATTTTTGTGGTTAAGTTCTAAAAATAATAACCCCAAAACGAGGGAAAAATTTGGTATTAAAGCCAGCCAGCTAGCTCAAGTGAGGTATCGGATCAAAGAGCTTTGGCTAAGCTAAGCTTGAATTTCAGAAAAGGCTCGAGACTTCCAATTTTTGTACGGAATCGTCGATGAGTGAGCGCTTGTTTTTACTTGGACGCTGTATCCCGTACTCTGTAGGCTGTAAGCTTCTGCCTACCCTGGAACCTAGAGTTAAGGCACTCCGTTCACATTTAAGCACCGTTTCACACATTCCGCCGAATTCTGGAGGCGTTGCGTGTTCAGTGGCAGAACTCAACGCCGCGCTTTGCCTCGTTTTCAGAGCGATGAAATAAAAATATGACATATTGAATTATTTGGAGTAGTACTCACAATCTGTCCTCTTTACAGTCGTATGATTGTTTCCTGCCAGCACTTGCCTCATTTTGCCTCTTTATTGTTTGAATATATTATTTTTAAATATAATTAATTACGTGATTTTTTTAAAACGACAGTTGCTTCAAAGTCTTATAACTTTGGTGTGTGTATATTATTTTTTTTATAAATAAAAATAAAATAAAAATAGTTTAATTCAGATTAAAATCCATATCCGTATAGTGTTAGTGTGTTAGCAACAATTTTTTTATGAATTATGTTAGTTATTGTTATTTATATATTATTTTATTTGGCCGGTTATCGTTTCTATCCAATGTTTTTGAATAGAACAGAACACAGAATAGAACAGAACAGAACAGAATTTATAATATAGGTATATTTTTTAAAATAATTACATTAGGCAAATATAAGCTGTACTTTAAAACTTAAAGCATGGTTTATTCATAGTCTTTATCATCTTTTGCCAACGAACACACGCGTCACATAGATCGACGGCACCCAGGAAATTTTGAAAATAACAACTTCTTGACAAAGTAGAGATCAGAAGACCTAGAGGCTGATCACGTGCTGCTTAACCGATAGTCTGACGCTGTCATAGAGATTACAGAATCTCTCATCACTGGAGCTTTAGGGCTTAACATTTATTTTCAATTTCATTCAAATATATTCCTTTTCATATGTATATCTTTTCTTTAAACTGACTTGGACACAATAGGTAACAGTATACAAGTACCTATATAGTTAACATTAATAACAGTGTTTTAGTTTTTATAAAAAAATCTCCCAACTTAATAGAACAAAAAGTGTTAACAAATGTAATGGTATACTCCACAAAATTTTAAATTGCAGTAGCTCGACGTGAAACTTTTTCCGCTTTTTATACATTTTACGCTTGAAGCAGATATCCGATTAAAATTGACCAAAGTTCAGGAGACTAGAGTACATTTAATTTTTAGTTAGGAGTTTAAATAAAAACCATATTTTTTTAATAAACGTAACGCTTTTGTGTAAATGCTGTAAGTTTATTTTGTATAATGATTATGATTGCACGTCAAAAAAGTTACTGCCCAAAACACTATTTTCAAATTTTTACAATTTTTTTGCATTTTTTTTTACTGTCTAAGTAATGGTTTTTATAATAAATAAATAAAAAAAAAACAGCTTCACGCTGTATCCCGCACACTGCAGGGTAGGCAGAGGGAACCTAGTGTTAAGACACTCCATTCCCCACTTTCGGCCGAATTCTGGAGGCATTGCGTGTTGAGTAGCAGAACTCACACGTCGTGACCAGAGCGAGAAGAAATGGAAATATAAATGTAAGTAAATATTTCAACAATTTGAGTGGGGATTGAACCCACAACCAACCACGACCACAATCAATTTGTGCAACTGCGCCACTACTGGCCTCCTTTTTAAAATAGGTATATATTATATTTTTTTATAAATATTACCATACAACAAATCAACTTTCAAAATATAAACTGTGCTGAAAGTTAGGTCACAACATTGTAAAAGAATTTTAAAGGGCATTGCTAAAACTACTAATGTCAGCTCGTAAGAAGAGTCTACGACGAAACTCATTACCGAACTCCTTCAGGTCCTATTTTGGCTGAATAGGCCGTCGTTACTCCGTAGATAGCGTATGCTTATGAACGATATCACGACAAACGAAGTGCCCCCACCAAAACCTCAAATATTGAAGTTGCTTTAAAACCTACAAAAACAGCTTTTATAATTAACTCTGTGCAAAGTTTTTACAATACGTGAACCATGTTTGTAAAATATTGTATTATATTACTTCAAGTTGTATATACAAAGTCAAATGGAGGAAGTTCATTAATTTTCCGTCTCTAAACTAAGCTGTTTCAAACGCAGTTCGCTTTCAGATTAATAATCAAGACTGTAACTTTTAGTTGAAGCAAATTTTCTTCGTGAATACGAAAAGTCGAGTATCCGAACACTTATAAAGGTCTGGAACTATCATATTTCGCTTCATTGTACGGTGTAATAAATTAGTCGTTCATATTTTATGTTCATAAGACAACGATACTCTTACAATACACAATTTTTACAACATAAAACTCATTTATGTACGTACTATTAAGGGCACAATGCTAAATAATAATTGAATTGAAAAACTTATCGATAGCTTTGCTAAGAAAAGGATTAAAAGTTAAAAAACGTATTTCTCGAGTTTCATAAATATTTGCACTTAAAATATAGACATTAGTATTGACATCCTTTAGACATGGTGGTTGAGACAAAATGATTAATCTTTTGTCTAATATATCCTATTTTATAAGTCACATGAAATTTAATACATTATAATACATTGTAATACTATTTTATTTTGTTATATGTCTTGTATCTACATATATAAAGCTATTTACAAATTAATACTTAAAATGGCACAAGTGTGTAAACACGACTTGTTGTAGGTTCGATCCCCACTCGAGAAAATGAAATAGTTATTAAACTAATTTCATTTCTTCGCTGTGGTGTTGAGGCAAAGCGTGGCGTTGAGTTTCGTCACTCATCACAGAATACCTCCGGATGTCGGCGTAAAGTGGAGAACGGAGTGTCTTAACACTAGGTTCTCTCTACCTATCCTGCTATGTGCGAGTACGCGTTAAGCTGACATAAAATGTTATAATTTAAATTCAAAATATAAACGCATTTTATGTATAAAACTGTTGAATATGTGAGTTAAAAGAAAATTTTTGTTAGACAATTCTAGAAAATACAGTAAGTTTCATTTGGTTTCGTGGAAGTATATTCAAAGTAACGTCGGTTTGCGGTAGAAAGAAAATAGAGTAGATAACAAATAACAAACCGACTAAGATAAAAAGGACCCGTCATTTTGTTAAACGACTCCCGGTCTCGGTACCAGGCGAAAATAGCCGAGACACAGTCGCTACATCAATATCGTCTGCCTAGAAATACGGTGCACTTCAAATTATTGTCTTTTATTTTTGCAGCTTCACGCTTTTTCCCGCATAATAGAGTAGAGTAGAGAACATAGTCAAGCCACTCCCTTCTTTCGCACATTGTTCAGATTCGACTCATTGCATATTAACTTGTAGCCCTTGTTACTTACTGTGTTATTTAAAAGTAGAAACTCAGACTTAACCTAAGCTTATTTTTATATTATAGCCAAAGGATATTTTTTTAAAAATATATACATACATATATATAATAAAAAAAAGTAAATTATATTTTTTCAAATGCCTACAAAAATATGTGTACAAAGTTTCATGATAATTAGTTGAGTAGTTTTGGCATGAAAATGTAACAAACAAACTTATATTCACATTTTTAATGTTAATAATATATGATAGTCACATCAATCAGATAGCTCGCGTGCTATCTATCATCATGCCCCCATTTATATTAAATAAATCTTGATGTTGTGTTATGTTATGGTTAGGTTCTAGAATTTCTAAAGAGTGAAAATTCTATTGCAACAATATTTCATAAAAAAAAATATTTTATACAGTATTCCACCGTTTATAAAATCATCTGAGCATGATGCTTTTATATTTTATATTGAATAGCGCTGGGTTTTCGTGTGTTCACGTGTTTCTATACGTTGAGTTTCATGGATAATACAGGCGTAGGTTTGGCCTGTATGTTTGTTAAATATATTCAGAACATACATTTAAAACGAATTTATAAGAATCCGTTCCATATAAACTATAAGTTATAATATATCCTATTTCCTACTACTATTGTAAATGTAAAAGTTAACGAGGATGGATGTTTGTTCCACTTTCTTGCAAAAACTATGGAACCAACTACTATAAAACTTTACAGGAATATAATAGTAATTTTTACATTAAAATAACAAATAGGATACAATTTATGTTTAAATTTTATAAAATTTGGCTATAATATAAAAATTAACTTAAAAAAACAAACCCGCGAGTGGCACGCTAGTATAATGCATATGTTATACTGTACGTAAGAAAATATATATTATCATATAACTTCCATGAGGCCAGTCGTGGCGCAGCGGCACTAAGTGTGACTGTAAAATCGACTGGTTGTGGGTTCGATCCCCACTCGAGGAGATGAAATATTTTTAATTAAATTTATATTTACATTTCTTCGCTCTGGTGTCGAGGAAAAGCGAGGCGCTTTAGTTCTGCTACTTAACACGCAATGCCTCTAGAATTCGGCAGAAAGATGGGAACGGAGAGTGTTAACACTAGGTTCCCTCTGCCTACCATTCTGTGTGCGGGATACAGCGTAAAGCTGATCTATTTATTTATTTTTATAACTTCCATACAGTAATGTAAGTTTGTTTGTATTGTAAAATATATGTGATTTCTTTTTAATTAAAACCTATAAATGGAAAAAATATATGAAGCGTAAGTAGGCGTTTTATCAACTGTAAGCAGGCCCGGCGTAGAAACTCATTCACCGTTTCCTCTTTATCCATTCCCGAATTCATATGCAATATTATATAGGTATAAAAACGTAGTTGCCTAGGATCTCTTTGAGGCATGTTTTAACTGTCGGTTTCCTTTTCGTGGCACAGTCCGTATAAAATTCTAAAACAAAAATTTGTATCAAGTATCATCGTCTTCACAAGCTAAGGAAAAAAATGGGCTTATTTATCGCTTTAGAAACTTTAAGTTTTAATTTTATACTGAAATTCATGTAAAACTTTATCAATACAAGGTTTTTTTGTGTGGACAACAAAATTAAACATCAACAACATATTAATCTTATATGTAATATTTGTATATGAATAAAAATAAAAGCCGAAGTTATAAATATTTTTCATTTGACATTTAAAATTGCCCGCCATACTAACATACCTTTGTTAAGGAAGGCATTTCAGTATTTATTTTAGTTTATTTATGAGATTACTCTTTTGTATATGACTACAAATATTATATTTACTAATCTATACTCATATCTTCTTAGACTGGGTATCTCCATGTTGATCGTTGTGTGATACATAGATTATAAATTAAAATAAAAACTAAATTAGCTTCACGCTGTATGCCGCACACAGCAGGGTAGGCAGAGGGAACCTAGTGTTAAGACACTCCGTAAGTTGAAATATTAAGAATCAAAAGCAAAGAAAGTTAAAATAGCTTACCTATGTACTTTACGCAAAAAAAGACTAGGATCCATAACATGCTGCGCACGGGGATTGGAGCTGAGCGAAGTTATGCGCAAAATTTTGCGATTTTTTTTCGAAAATATTAAGGTTTTGTTGTTTTTTGTGTCACGCGTCTTTTGTGTCACGCGCTGAGTTAGATTTTAATATCGCGTGTGAATTTCAAAACGTTCCACAGTCTATCATACATACACACATAAGGCATATTTTGACCATTATTTCAAAATTTTCAATTACAATAATCACCAAACTACTTCGATGGGATCACCGTGTCGTCTACAACTGTCCTGCAAAATTATTTCGAAGCTGTAGATTTAACGGTCTAGGAAAAGTAGCATTCTGTACTCAATTACATGAAATTCTTTGATTTTAACTTTTTTTAGATTCATGCTTAACTAATCCTATATATAACAAGATAATCCTATATATAACAAGATGGAGTGATGGAGTGATGGGTCCAGAGGTATATAATAGACTACCTTGTGATATCAAAAATGCTCCTAGTGTCAACGTTTTTAA
>DWAN01000436.1:0-24135 GCA_018230445.1 Heliconius hewitsoni | reverse complement strand
AATATTTCATCTCCTCGAGTGGGAATCGAACCCACAACCAGTCGGTTTTACAGTTTAAATAAGTTTTAGTAAATTGACGAGTAAAACTTAATTTTATTTTTTATCATGCTGATATGTAGGACAACGCCATGTTGTCTATTAATCATTTTTTGACTTGATATTTCAAATAATTTATACTTATTTACCAAATTAACCGTATCTAAATTTACTCTAATTTCACTCCTAGTTTCTGCTTTCCAAAAAACATATTAAGATAACTAAGACGACATTGATATCTTATAAATGTGTATTTTTGTGATTTGTTCGTATGTTAATATAGAATTGAAATGTCGACATGTATGGCATAAAACTTCACAAATTAGGTTACTTTTATTTTCTTTCTTTAAATAACTTAAGGAATGAATAAGAAAAAAAATTATTTTGGAGTGAATTCAACTACTCCTGTATATTATTCTTCAAAAATACAGAGAATTTAAGTTTACGCTAAAAATGTTGTGACAATTAACATTTAGTTTTATTACTCTTATTTCTAAACCAAATTAAATAAACAAGTACTACTTTTTCGTAGAAATTATGGTTACCATATT
This sequence comes from Heliconius hewitsoni, assembly GCA_018230445.1. Lineage (NCBI taxonomy): Eukaryota > Metazoa > Arthropoda > Insecta > Lepidoptera > Nymphalidae > Heliconius > Heliconius hewitsoni. The sequence continues at coordinate 23,548 of DWAN01000436.1, read as the reverse complement.
AACATAACTTAATATCTACAATATTATATAAACAATTCACATATGCTCAGTGGAGAAATAACGTGAAATGTATAAAAAAACTGTCATCCATCTCTGCTAACAATTATGTTTTTAAATTAATAATATTATGTATACATTCATTATTTGATCAAAATATAACGACAGATGATCACCCCATCCATCTGTAGTATGTCTGTCTTGACATGAGTTATTCAATGACATAGATCATTGTCAAAGGCCAGCTCATCTTGCCAGCAAGAGCGGCAGATCTTGGACCAATGTCGAACTGTCGGCTGCGCTCCAATAATTATTATATAGGTACCTTACATTGATTGATAAGTATATACATATCTCCAAAACAAATCATAAATGCTTATATTCTGTATCCCATAATTTTTGCTAAAACCTCATGAACAAAGATCTGTACATATAATGTAAGCCTCATTACGTATACATTTATGAAAACAAAAACATATAGGTACGAGCATTTGTGAAATTTGATCATTATATTAATTTAATAATCGTTATGTAATTAATACATTCAAAATCAAATAAAAAATATAGTTTCGACTAAATGTAACTACGTATATCTAAATCAAGGTAAGGGTCACGCAAGCCCTGGCCATGATCCCAGTTTTTCTAGGCCGGCAGCAAAATAAGTGTCCATTATAAAAATATATTCATATCCACAAATGTGTTTAAGTCCTTATACGATTAAGCAAGTTCAAATAGCCGTTTCCATCGAAACTTTGAATATTATGCCAAAAATCGCAAGTTCAAAATGTGCCGGGAGCTCGAGCCGGGCTACGGTCGCTATAAAAAGATCAACATAGGGCGGGCGACAACGGCAGCCGCGCGACATACAACCCTGGAAAGCATTTTGACTGTGCCATCTAGTACTGTTGCCAAAATAATTAAAGAAATCTTCGTCGATGTCCCTCCGCTGCGCCCGCGCCGCTCTAAAACCGTCGCTCTGCGCCCGGGAGTCGATACTCGGGGCGCGGCGGGAAAACATCTCCCGCGTCACTTTTATTTCTTCTTTCCTTCCCGACGCTGTCGAATAAAATATTTCAGTAAGTTTCTAATACTTTTAAAACGGATCGAGTGGAATTTCAAATGTGAGATTTAGTGCTGCATTTCCTGGGATATTTGTGGAAAATTATATGGTGATAGTGTTACATAACGCGGATAGTTTTATGAAGCTATTTCTTAAAATTAAAAATACCGCACTTTCTAGGCGCCTAGGACATAAAAATAGCACAGCGTCACGTGGTACATATTCGACCTATAGTAATGCACCACATTTATAAAACGTCGTAAATTAATATTAACGTAATTTGTTCGTAATTTATGTTTTTATAATTGTTTTTAATAATATATTACGTTTTAAGTCAACTATTTAATTTAATATTTCGTACAAACAAAATATATATTTATAAGACTAATATTTGATAGCATTAGTTTTTGACCTGAATACCAGATGGCGTTCTAACAGACTCCTTTTCTACGTCAGTCTAGGAAAAAATGACGGCTGGATTGGATACGTGTTGGTGTAGTTTATGATATTTACGAGAAAAAAGTATTAGCTTAGTAGAAAATTTAGTTTAAACTGCGAAATAAATAAAATCAGACTATTTATGTTTAGTGATATATTCGTTAAGACAGTATCTGCTCATGTAATAATAAAGTTCTCGGTGAGTGTGCAGTGATCTTGCTAAACGGTGCTTAATGTAGGAAATAGCCAGTTAATCCATTTTTACAAAATTTTCCTAGATATCTTTTAATTTTTATCATTTGCAAAATATAATATGGTATTTTATTAAAAGAATTTATTGATTGTTTCATTGCTCTTTGTTAAAAAACAAAATCCACAAATGACAATGATTTAAAAAAAATGTATGAGGTTACCTTCATATTGACGATATAGCTGTATAAAATTTTTAGTGCCACCAAATATTGTTCATATATTATTTTACTCTATAACAAATAGTAATCACAAAAAACGCAGCAATATATACATAACCTCTGATTCAGTGATGATGACTTGTCATTTTCTAACCTATATTCTTCCTTGTCTTCTAGAACTGACGGCAACGTAGAAATTCCACCATGGAGGACGCTCACTCGAAATCCGTGGATGAAGTCTTAGGATATTTTGGCACTGACCCAGACAAAGGGCTTAGTCCAGACCAAATCAAAAGGAATCAGGAGAAATATGGGCCAAATGGTAAGTGATGGTGTTTATTTTATGTATTAAATAAATAATGTTATAACTTTATTTATTTAATTTAGTTTTTTTTTAATATTTAAGTTATTAATATAAATATAACAAACTTATTGAAATATAAAGTACAACTCGAAAATATTTATTAGAATAAACAGTCACAACAAAAAAGTATTATAAAATTTGAAATTACAGAGTAAATGATGAGCTTTTTTATATATAATTATGTTGTATATTGTAAACCTGTTTAATAAATGTTCTAGAAGAGAAACTCAAAATCTTATTGTTACGAATAAATTTAACAACAAAACAAATTCACTCTAAAGTGAAAGTCTACTTATTTTATATTGTAGTGCCATTGAATGCCTTGGCTTCTTTTAAATTTTATATTTTTTGTGATTTTACTTGTAATAGCTCATTGGCAAAAATATATTGCATAAAAATATACAAATTCTTGTTATAATATTTAAGATACTTACTTATTTTAAAGCTTTCTTTTTTATTTTCATATGATCGGCCTATGTACAACTTTACCCATTGAAACTGTACTTTTATTTATTTTATTTACAGTTATTTATTAAATTACAAATTAAACCTCAGGATAGGAAACCAATACTTTATTAAAATAAAGTACAAGCTGTGATAAGAATTTAAAAATATTTTTTGCTTTACTTTTTTTTAAGTGTTAAAATAACCAATATACTATTTTTATCATTTTACCAAATTATTGCAGTTAATTATTGTAATATTCCTGAAAATTAAGCAATTATTAGTCTATCTAAACACTTTAATGGATTTTTAATGCAATCTTCCGGACCACTTTAAGTTATAACGCTAAATGAATTTATGCAAACTGGCTTGAGTGATGCTACTGCTCTATTCCTATAAATTATTTTATATCATTTTGTGGCTGAACTTACATACAAATGAACTATATATCTTGCATCTCATCTCTTAGTATTCCACAAAAGATGTTCCAGACTAGATTTTTATGTCATTGGAAAAAGCTTATAATAATGAGAAACTTCTACTAAAGCATAGTTTTAAAATTTTTTATAGTTTTGCTCTTGATCTTGTTGTTTGATCTCATTGTTAAATGGTCATCATGCTGCATAACTTTACTATAGCACAATTTTTTTGTTTCTTATAGTTCATCTCAGGCTTTATTAAAAATAAATTCACCTAGTAATTCTGAAAATCCAGGCCAGTCATGGCAGGCAGCAGTGGCACAAAGTGTGGCTCTAAAACTGACTGGTTGTGGGTTCGATCTCCACTCGAGGAGATAAAATATTTACTTAAATGTACAAACATTTAATTTTCATTGTTTTTTTTTAATAAAATAATTTTTTTTAAGAAATACAGGAGTTGACATTTTAAAAGACATAGCCATTGTTTAAACATATAGTTATTATTTTATACAGAATAACTATAATTTAATCATAAAAACAATACCAAATTATATTTTTTTTATATTTAAAATATCTTTAGTATCACACAGGCTGGTATACTTCTATAATGTGCGACTAACGTGGAAATCTTTTATGACAAATTAACTGTTAATCCCTCTGTCTTGAATGCTAAATACTTATGTATAAAAGTAATTCTTTAAATTTAAACAGGTAATTATAAGTTAATATACAAAATATGTATTGATGCTACGTAATATAATTTTTACATAAATAACAAGAACAGGATATGGTCCTTATTTTAAACATGAAACTTGAATCTATGATCAAAAACAGATTTTTTTATTATCTTTTATATTAATGTAATGATTTAAATTATTTATTTTTATTGTACCATATATTTTTATTAGGTCAAAATTTTAAATAATTTGCTAATAATATTGCTTATAAATATCTATTTTAATTATGTTCAGTAAATAATTAAAAAAAAGAAAATATCATAAATTTCAATGTACACATACTTAGCAAAATTAATATAGCTGTTAAAAAATTTGCTGGGCTGGTCAGACTAGTAAAAACTAGATCTAAAAATGTGTGTTTTAAAATTACAGATGCTAATTGTTTCATTTACCAATTTCATGATCATTAATTTATTGTAGTTCAACAGAAAGCACTCATTTTGTCTGAACTATATATAAGTTTGTAATTTTTCTGGGATTTTCACTTCTAGCCAAATTTTATGTTGGAGATCAACGCTGGGTACCCAAAAAACTTGGGTTAAAACTATGCTAAGACGTTCGTAGCTTTTAATTGCGTTGACGTCTTATAAGGTTTTTTTTTGTCTTTTGTAGTACGAAATCTTAAAAATTAATCAAAATAGTTTAATTTCTTTTAATTATCATCGATCCCACAAAAATTATCAATATAATTTGAACAAAAAACAAATATAATGATCACTTTACATGAAATAAAAAAAAACTTCGGTGTGAGAAAATATAATCAGACATTTCAATTTTATTTCTGCATATAAATTATTATTTAATATATAATACATTTCATAAAATCTTGTTCACGCGTTCACCAGCTAACGTTATTTATAGTAGAGATATTCTGTGAGCATCAACTGCCAGTGGTGCGAGTGAACAGACCGTTGGCTATTGAGGATCTTTCAGGCGTAAGAACGATGTCAACCCTTATATATAATTATAGCTTTTGTACTTATTAAAAAATTCTCATCTGCTTTTTATATGTTCAATAACCATGTATAAAATGTCGTTCCACGGTCACGTATTTACAAAAATAAATATGAAGCCAGTCGTGGCGTAGGGGCACAAAATGTGACCGAGTGGTTGTGGGTTCGATCCCCACTCGAGGAGATGAAATTTGATTTAAATTGATATTTCCATTTTTTCGCTCTGGTGTGGGAGAAAAGCGCGGCATCAAGTTTTGCAATTCAACACGCAATGTCTGCAGAATACGTCAGAAAATGGGGAACGGAGTGTCTTAACACTAGGTTCCCTCTGCCTACCCTGCTGTGTGCGGGTACAGCGCGAAGCTCATAAAAAAAATAAAGAATATAATTATTACATGGAAACAACAGATAATTATTTCTGAACAAAATTAAAACAAAACAAATTGTTATCATCTTATCGTTTTTGATAGTACTAAATACGTTACCTACATTTACCTAGACAAAGGGTGTCGTTAACCTTGTAGTGGAAACATTGTTTCACGTTCACAATAAGACAATTATAATTAGGCTACTTGTGTTAGCGTTGCGTCGTTACAATCGTCCTTTTATAAAAAATAAATTAAATTATTTTATTATAATACAATATTTAATATATTTAAGGCCAGTCATGGCACAGGGGCACAAAGTGTGACTGTAAAATCGACTGGTTGTGGGTTCTATCCCCACTGAAGGAAATGAAATGTTTACTTACATTTATATTTTCATTTCTTCGCTCTGGTGTCGAGGCAAAGTGCGGCGTTGAGTTCCACCACTCACTGGTTCTGGAGGCATTACGTGGCCTCCAGAACTCGGCGGAAAGAGGGTTTAGGGTTTTAATTAATTTTGTACACTCCACTTTATTTTGTTAACTATCTAACTGTACAGCCTAATTTGAGTTATATCTTACATATGCTTTTATAAACTGTTAATGATAAAAGCAATAAAAAAATTCCATTATTTACTAAACGGCTTGAAGTAAAAATCAATTTATAATTGAGAAACGGTTTGATTCCATCAAATATATTTTATAAGAATAATTAACATAATTTGTCTTTTTTTAATACAATATTTACGTTAAATGTTCTATTGTTCATTATCAGAATACATTCAGCGTGTCGATGGTGAATATTGTTTAATATACGATAAGCTAGGCCCCAAGTGGATAATTGCGATAACACATTTAGCTTCAATATATTTGCATTTTACTATACCGCTGTACACCGACTTTCTTTTGTACTACTGCTTTCACCTCCACCATACTATATTAAAATTGTTTTAATGTAAAGGTATAAAAATATGCAAAAAATTTAAACATACAATTTTATTAGAAAGATGATAAAGTAACCCGTAGATTACCGTAGCGTTTGGCTCCGTTCTCTCTGACTTTCTCGTAAGGTATATACAGCGTGAAGCGTAAAAAAATAAATAATGATAAATTATTATTATTATATTATATAAAAATGCATAAAGCCTTATGTTTGTTTCACTTATTCATACATAATGTACATTATTATTTACTGACCGTTTTAAAGAATATATTTTTTTCTATTCGCTATTAAAGACGCTTGAAAAAGACCTTCAAATGGTAAATATTATCAATTTAGCTTACTATACAAACTTGAGGCAAAAACTGACTGGTGGACTGACAATTGTTTATTTCCTCAGAGTACTCGTTGAACGATATTTTACTTCAGTAGCATATATAATCGTGTCCAAACCGAACGTCACGTCACTTCACTTTGAAATCGGTCACAATACGGAAAACTTCGAACCAGAATAGATTCTAAAGCAAATAGTACCTTGTTAATGAATTTATAGCGGCTTTGATGTTCTCGTCCTTAAATATTTACAAGTTTCGTTGACGTCTTATAACATTTCAATACCACTTACCGTTATTTTGGCTTTTAACATATATTTATTTGAATGAAATATTAAATAAATTGAATGTAACACGTGCTATTTGAACATCAGTAAACAGTTTGAAGTTTTTGAAAACATATTCCAATAAAAATAGCCCAATAAAACAGTAACTGATTTCCCGTAATACCTTGTTTTACTACGATCGCACATGTGAGTTGACCTATGCGAAGTTGTAATAAAAAATGTTAGATTATAGGTAGGTACCTTTTAAAGAGCGAGCTTATAGAATAGAATTATAAAAAAAAAATAATTGAGGCCAGTCGTGACGCAGAAATACGAGCATATGCTGCAGCACAAGACCTCTGCTAACGAGGCAAAGCGCGGCGACGAATTTCTCTACTCAACACTCAATGCTTCAAGAATTCGACAGAAAGTGGAGAGCGAAAGTGTTTTAATGGGAACGGAGCGTCATAACACTAAGTTCCATTTGCCACCCTCCTAATGCACGATACAGCGTGTAGCTAAAAAAAATAAAAAATAAGTAGTAAATATTAAGATATCTTCGTTCAACTATGTATGTTCTATACATTATTCTCGTGTGATAAACTGATCACAACAACCATTTTTAATCTTAAAAACGGATGCTGTATTGGCCATGTGTTCTTGCATATCGGTCTAAGTGCGCTTATAATTCTTTTGTACCTAAATTTCTTTGATAAACAAATCGTCGATCAAAGAAACATCCTGTCATAATTTTATGAGAATAGTTATAAAAGGTGAACTCGGTTAAAAGTACCACGTCTCTTCTATTATGAGTTGAAATGTCAACATTTTATAAAGCAGTTATAAAAAAAAACTTTAATTGGCTTATCACTCAGTTGAAAAAGCAAAAGATATATAACGTTGTTCTTAATTCTTTGACGAACATACAAAAAAACAATGTTTTTATACAAATAAATCTCTCGTATATTTTTTCAAGTTATAATACTTCCTGATAAGAAACAGGTTTTTCGCTAACCGTGTGAGTCAATCGATTCGATTGCATACGTAGGTACCTATGTATGTATTTACGTGCGTCACTTGATATCTAAAAGGTTTATTACGTTGGTAACGTGTCGAATTGATCTCGCATGTTGTTAACATTTAACATCTTGTGGTGTCGCTTTCCACTCGGTAGAACGATGAATAGTGTTTGAAGTAGTTGGAGAATTGAGTCATTGGTCGTTTGCTTGATTTGCGAATAAAAATCACAACTGGCCAGTATACAGTAATCCGTAATGGCTGAATGCATTGCCTATCGGTTTGTATGAGTGGGATGAGGTGCGCGGCGCCCGAGAATGCTGACGCGTGATGCGGTGAGCACCCGAGTGCCTAGTGACTGAAATATTATATAGATAGGCATCGCAGCCCGGTTTATTTTGGATGGTCTTGCGTTGGTGTCTTGCGTCTACGAGAGCGGCAGACGCGCGTCTCGAGCCAATATTCACGTTCCAATATATAATTTATTTAATCAATCAACACACTGAACCCGGCGCGCTATTCGATATAGTTATTATAAGGTTGATGGTTCAGCCCCAATCAAATATATTAATCGATATCATGACGAGCGCTGTAATGTTCTTCGTGAATGGGCCTTAAAAATATATTGCTTAGTTAAATGCATAGTAAAGTAGGGACCGTAATTTTACGTAAGAATCGTTTTTTTTTTATCAAGTAGCCGAATATCTTACTTTTTTCATGCACTAAGTACATAATGTATGTTATTTGTGCACTTAAAAAAATACACGAGTAGTTAAGGCATAATATTTGCCAATCAATGCGTGTTTGTACGCGAACAAATAATTTTGATGTTTTTCATAACTGTAACTTTTGTTTTTTAATTTTATCTTACGGAAAACGGCACATAATATACCAATACTTTATTGGTAATATTTTCAGTTTGTGTCATAAATTGCATTTTAGTATTTGCTAAAACTAACTGTACAGTAGGTATGTATTTACTGTACAGAAAATAAACACTTATTCATACAAACGTCAAAACTTTAGAAGCCGTATTACTTGAAAACTGTATAATATATTTTTACATTTATGTTATCTGTTCTTCTATGTTTTCTTATGTTGTCAAATTGTAAAGGATTTTTTCGCTTATGAACAAGTTAAAAGTATATGAAGTTCAGAAACTTAGTTCAAACTTTTAAGTTTGTTATAAATAAAAATTAAACAGGTCTCTAATATTGTCTCTACTTTACTCGTTTCCTTGAATTTGTGCCAAATAATATAACACCGAAAATAATATATTTAGATAGATGGACGAGATGTACCCAAAATAAGTATAATATTTATATAATTAATCCTGTAGATCAAACGAACTATTTAATAATTGTTTTTTAAAACGTATTTGAATATATTTATTCATTTATTAACTAAACGACGTAATAAAAGCTATGATCTTTATAATATAAAATATGTGATAGGATATTTGTATAATATAAACTGGAAATTAAACTTGTTATTTATGTAAAGAACTTATTATAGTATATGTGTTTTTTTTATTATAAAATGAAATTTTTAAATTGATATATATATATATCGTCGTGTATAGTACGTATAGTATAGACCAATCAAGATTGATTTACATTATTCTCTAAAATGAATAGTAGAGAAAGAAATAAAGCTTCATTTATTTGTTATTTCCCTACTCCACATAATACAGAATATGCGTAAAGATAAATCGTAACATATTATTTTTTTAAAACTTAATAGTTCAAAGCAAGTTGAATGCCACGGATATATATATATATTATGTGAACCATTAAGAAGCGTGGCACGTTTTCACGTTCGGCGTCCGTGACTACGTAGCGCATTAAAACTGCCGCTTCACCTGCGATGCTTCTAAAAAGCGATCGTACACAGATGCTGACAAGGCGATATTGATACATTGATATATTGCTTACATTAGTCTCGTTGAAGTTGGCGATCGGACTGCGTACGCAAATAGTCCTTGCAATGATTGACTTTGCCCACGTTGCCTGATTGCACCCGGTTGAAAACTAGATGTTAGTTGGTTTAACACCTCAACCGTCGTTGCTTATGTGAAAAAATAACCCCTACAACAATTTACATGTTATAATTTCTATAAATATCGTAGTGTAAGGTGTAAATTAGTAATACTATTAGATTATAAATTGTTGAAATCTTCCATTTTAAACACTTTATATTGTTCTACTATTTAAATTCACAATTATTTTAGAAACTTATATGATAAGATGAAACGTCTATATTTCCAATGAAATTACAATAACAAATATGTCTGTTTTTATACGAGTATCCATATTACAATTTTATTATATTTTTATGCATTCGCCTCCATAACTTAAATAGTTCTTTATAATCTGCTTACGTTGCTGCGTCACTGCACGTGCAACCGTCCTATTGAGCCATATCAATAAGGATAACTAGTCTTACAATATAATCTTCTTTTATGTGATTTCTTTTTTAAATTTTTATTCAAATACAGTTTAAAATAACAGTCTTTTAGGAGCAAAGTAAAACAGTAACAATATACAAATACGTGATCTCATAGTGTTGATATGCTTTGTTCTTTATTTTGTTATCAAGAAGATAAAACTGGGATCTTGTTTAATTTTACGTGCTATATGGATTACTTGTTTTGTACTCTAGCCAGATAGGTGTGATTATTTTGCTTAAGCCCTTTATCATATAGAGACTTAAAATATTTATCTATAACAAAAAATGGTGACCTCGTTCTTGAAGATATTTGTATCGAAAATTTAATGGCCTGTTTGTCTATATTTAAACATTCTTTCATATAATTAAATATATGTTTATATTATGTAATAGAGTAATATCATCCCAAAATCCTCGTTTTTATATCAGTGGCATGCGGTTTGCGGCCTGCTTAGCTGGCGCATATTTAGTCAATGTACGTGTATTTATGTACGATCGTAACTATCGAGATAGATCGCATGCCTGCTAAGACTGGTTTATCGTCTGTAAAAATTACTCCTTTGATGTTTTATTCAAAAATCTAATTACGGTTCTTTTCTGTTTTCAGAACTGCCTGCCGAGGAAGGTGAGAAACAAACATATTAATTTCGCTATAAGTCTACTTCCACTTAGCTTACTTTACAATACTAACAAACCATAAGAACATTAAAGCTACAAAATTTACTGTTACTTTGCTTACTGTTATTATAATGTATATATTACATTATAAAACTAAATAAAATGATGACATCTAACTTTGCCCAAATAAAAGTGTGTCATGGACATTAGATACGTATTTCTTATTTGCTGCTTCATAACCTACTTACAGACAGACTTTACATACAGAAAAACAAATGTAAAAATAAGTAATAATTTTTCCATCACATGACATTTTTAAATTTAACTTAATTTCACTAATTGACTGCTTCCTTCATAGGCAAGAGTATATGGCAGTTAGTCCTGGAACAGTTTGATGACCTCTTAGTAAAGATTTTACTGTTAGCCGCCATTATTTCCTTCGTAAGTGTATTATCATATTTTTTATTTATTTATTCAATTCAATTTTCTTTCCATGGCGTTTTAAGTAATTCATGTCTAAATTTTCAGGTACTAGCTTTATTTGAAGAACACGAAGATGCATTCTCAGCTTTCGTGGAACCTTTTGTTATTTTATTAATTCTTATTGCTAACGCCGTAGTTGGAGTATGGCAGGTAAGACGATAAAACATCAATGTAAAACAGTTTATTTTTATTATATATTAAACATTACATATTTTTTTGCATTTTAGGAAAGAAACGCAGAATCCGCCATCGAAGCTTTAAAAGAATACGAACCCGAAATGGGAAAAGTCGTACGAGGAGACAAATCTGGCGTACAGAAAATCAGAGCAAAAGAGATCGTCCCCGGTGACATCGTAGAGGTGTCCGTCGGAGACAAGATCCCAGCTGACATCCGCCTGATCAAAATTTACTCCACTACCATCCGTATTGACCAGTCCATCCTGACTGGTGAATCTGTGTCTGTGATCAAACACACTGACGCCATTCCCGACCCCCGCGCTGTAAACCAGGACAAGAAGAACATTCTCTTCTCCGGCACCAACGTCGCCGCTGGCAAAGCCCGCGGTATCGTCATGGGTACCGGACTCAACACTGCCATTGGTAAAATCCGTACTGAAATGTCTGAGACTGAGGAAATCAAGACTCCCCTGCAACAGAAACTGGATGAGTTCGGTGAGCAGCTGTCTAAGGTGATCTCCGTCATCTGCGTCGCCGTATGGGCCATCAACATCGGACACTTCAACGACCCCGCCCACGGTGGGAGCTGGATCAAGGGAGCCGTATACTACTTCAAGATCGCCGTCGCTCTGGCCGTCGCTGCCATTCCCGAAGGTCTGCCCGCTGTCATTACCACTTGCCTCGCTCTCGGCACCAGGAGGATGGCCAAGAAGAACGCTATCGTCAGGTCACTCCCGTCCGTAGAGACCCTCGGTTGTACATCTGTTATCTGCTCAGACAAGACCGGAACATTGACCACCAACCAAATGTCCGTGTCTCGTATGTTCATCTTTGAGAAAATCGAAGGTGGTGACAGCAACTTCTTAGAATTTGAAATTACCGGCTCTACTTATGAACCCATCGGTGACGTTTACTTGAAGGGACAGAAAATTAAGGCCGCCGAATTCGACGCCCTTCATGAATTGGGAACCATTTGCGTTATGTGCAACGACTCCGCTATTGACTTTAATGAATTCAAACAAGCTTTCGAAAAGGTAGGTGAAGCCACTGAAACCGCTCTTATTGTCTTAGCCGAGAAAATGAATCCATTCAACGTTCCCAAGTCTGGCCTCGACCGCCGTTCCGCTGCTATTATTGTCCGTCAAGAGATTGAGACCAAATGGAAGAAAGAATTCACCCTCGAGTTCTCCCGTGACAGGAAATCTATGTCAACCTACTGCACTCCCCTCAAGCCTTCTCGCCTCGGAAATGGACCCAAATTGTTCGTCAAGGGAGCACCCGAAGGTGTCTTGGACCGTTGTAGCCACGCTCGTGTTGGAACCGCTAAAGTACCCCTCAACTCCACCCTCAAGAACCGCATCCTGGAACTCACCCGTCAATATGGTACTGGACGTGACACACTTCGTTGCTTGGCCTTGGCTACTGCTGACAACCCAATGAAGCCTGATGAAATGGACCTCGGAGACTCCACCAAATTCTACACATACGAAGTGAACCTAACATTCGTGGGTGTCGTCGGAATGTTGGACCCTCCCCGTAAGGAAGTTTTCGACTCCATCGTCCGTTGCCGCGCCGCCGGTATCCGCGTCATCGTCATCACTGGTGACAACAAGGCCACCGCTGAAGCTATTTGCAGGTACTTTTTCAATAAAACTTTATATTTTGCTAGTAATTCAAGGTGTTAAATATTTTGTACAACTTGCAATCATCGCGGTGCTGTGCGGCGATGACTTCCGCTATTCAACGCACAATGTCTCTAATTTAAGCGGAAAGAAGGAGAAAGAGTTCTCGACACTGGGTTTTTCTGACCTCTTATTAACAATTGACAGGCGTATCGGCGTGTTCACCGAGGACGAAGACACGACCGGCAAGTCGTACTCCGGCCGCGAGTTCGACGACCTGCCCGTGGCCGAGCAGCGCTCCGCCTGCGCCAAGGCGCGCCTCTTCTCCCGCGTGGAGCCCGCACACAAGTCCAAGATCGTTGAATTCTTGCAGAGCATGAATGAAATTTCCGCTATGGTGAGTTTGTATGCGTTTTTTAGTTACGTCTTGCGTTTAGCAGGGTAGGCAAAGTAATCCTAGTGTTAAGACACTCCTATATATAATTAATAATTTATGTTGTGTTGTTGTCTAAACTTGCCGCCGAAGAATGCCGCCGGCGTATTACATATTTTGATCAATCAACCCATTATGAATATCAAATGATAAGGCTAGAATGGCACAGTGGAGTATGTAAAAAATCCTAAAAATATAGGTTGTAATTTTTTTTTTCTAGTTAGTTGTTCTACTTATTGGTGAGGTGATCAATGTAAAAATCACTCTTATATTATCATCAATAAAATTTATAAATATCAACAAAATTTCAGTTGTTACAGTTTCAAGTTTTATATAAAGTAATTTATGTTGCAAATTCAATAAATATAACATTATAAATGCTTATAAAGCCAGGATAAGTAAATGTATGTGATGCAATGTTCGTCTTCATTGCTCTAAAAACAATATCTTCATAAACAAAATAGCAAATTAGAACATTATTTGATGTTTACAATTGCACTATTGAGAATGGTTTTCGATACGTTTATATTAGTCGGTTGGGATTGTTTATAAACTGTTACACTTGGAACATCGTGTCCGAATTGAAAGATACAATGGCAATGCTGAAATTCGTAATGTAAGGAATAAAGAAAAACTAAACGAACGTTGCACATCGACGATGGTATTTTTAATTCGTAAGTGTTATTTATTCTAAGATTAAGATTAGTATAAGAAAACAGCTGTATTCGTTTAAAATAGATTGTTTTCATATAAAATTACAAGTTTACAGGCTAAATTACAAGATAGGTGCCTAATGGATAGCATTAAATCCCTATACTATATAGTTATATTTTTTAAATAGCCGTGTGACTTACACTTTGCCATTTACCTGAAGTCTTGGTTATGTTATAAGGAAAAGATAAAAAAAAAATAGCCAACACTTAAAAAACATCTTATCAAGTATTCATTTCATTCCATATTATGGACAAAGCAAGAATTGTAAATTTTTTTTTTCTAAAATATTAACTATTTTTTATTGTTATATTCCATAAAATGCTTAAACATATGAAATCAATAATTAAAACATTTTTGAAAACATTTTACACATATACTTATAAAGTAAATGGCACAATAATAAGTATTGTGTATTATAATAGTCTGTAAATATACACTCCTAATTTTACATTAGTACAAATCAGCAGCAAACAGTGATTTCTTCCAATGAGGTTTCATTGGAAGAAATCGCTGTTTAGCAATAAGACTACCTTTTGTGCTTTAATTTTATGTATATATTTTTTCTTCTTTTATATTATTATTACTTGTGGTAAAAAACAAAGAATTAATAAAGATTTTAGATACATATAAAAATGTTCATCGGGGCTCATGCCCTCATCCTGCGAGTTTTGCTAAAAATTCAAGTATTCAATTCATTCAAGAACACACAAACTTATCTACTAAAAATTTCCCTAAATTATCCTTAACATTAAATAATGCTTCAAATATATAAATTAAAAAAATCCTTACAGACTGGTGACGGTGTAAACGACGCCCCTGCCCTCAAGAAAGCTGAAATCGGTATCGCCATGGGTTCTGGTACAGCTGTCGCCAAGTCTGCCGCTGAGATGGTGCTCGCTGATGACAACTTCTCTTCTATTGTAGCTGCTGTTGAAGAAGGTACTGTTTTTTTAAACTTTAAATTAATATCATGTTTGCTAGGTTCTTCAATGATATATATGTCTTGTTGTAAATTGATGATTATATACTAAAAATCTATATTAAATCATCAAATTACGTCATTGATGAAGGTTATATAAATACATGTATGTTTTATGTTAAAAGAAAACTACTAATTTATTATTAGATTATATTATAAAAGTAATTGATTTAAATGTTAATACCAAATTACTTAACAGCTGAACTAACAGATAATTATCTCCTAGGTCGTGCCATTTACAACAACATGAAGCAGTTCATCCGTTACCTAATCTCCTCAAACATTGGTGAAGTAGTCTCTATCTTCCTTACCGCTGCCCTCGGTCTCCCAGAAGCCCTCATCCCAGTACAGCTCTTATGGGTCAATTTGGTAACTGACGGTCTTCCCGCCACCGCCCTCGGCTTCAACCCCCCTGACTTGGACATCATGGACAAACCACCCAGAAAGGCTGATGAGGGTCTCATCTCTGGATGGCTCTTCTTCAGGTACCTTATTCATTTTTATATTATGCTGTGTTAGGTATTTCAAGAATTAACATACATTATCTTTAAAATAAATGTTTTGTTACTGGATTATATAATATTATAAGTAATAGGTGAAAACATATCATCATAAATAATTAATGGGCCTTAATACAAGTTTTATAAGCTAATTGTTAGGCTTCGTCTTAATCCAATCTCCATTCGGTCATGGGTACCTGATGTAGAATAATACAGATCAGCTATACTATAAGAACTATATAAATAGCTTTTAAGAAAAATTTTACATATAAATATTAAAGGTCTAATGTCTCATGGGGAACTTTAAGAAATTAAATGCTAAATAATGCGAGTTCTGCCACTCAACATGTAATGCCTGTAGAATTCGGCAGAAAATGGGGAACGGAGTGTACACTAGGTTCCCTCTGCCTACCCTGCTGTGAGCGGGATACATTAAATCAGCATTTTAATGCTAAATAATAAAGTCCAGCAAAAGAAGTTACAGGTATCAATTAGGAAATAATAAAAAAAAAATTAAAAAGATGTTAGTTACGTAGCTAACATGTTTTCAATTATTTTGTTTTTCTGAAAAATTGTTTTTACTTATTTCTTTAAACTTCTTTAATAATATTCAAAAATATTTAAATTTATGTATACAGATACATGGCCATCGGTGGTTACGTCGGTGCGGCGACAGTGGGCGCCGCCTCCTGGTGGTTCATGTACTCGCCTTACGGCCCTCAGATGACCTACTGGCAACTCACACACCACTTGCAATGCCTCAACAATGCTGATGACTTCAAGGTAAATTGGATTAAATTATTATTAGGAAATATAACTTATTCTTTAGAAAAAACCACAATTTTTAAACGACACTCAATGAATGACTTTAACTGAAAATTATAAATAGAATAAGATTATTTTGATATTAATTTAAAAAGCTTTTAATACAGCACATAGTTAAATTGAAATAAGTGAAAGTTATGTGTAATACAGGGCTTTGACAGCAGGTATAGTGGTTTGCTTAGAAACTTATATCCTTTGGCTTTAGCCTTTCTCAATAAATGGACTATCTAATCCAAAAGATATTTTGATTCAAAATGTGTTCCTGAGATTAACATGTTCAAGCAAAAGAACTCTTCAGCTTTGTTTACTGTAGATTGTAAACTGTATGTGCTTATTTTCAGGGTATCGACTGCAAGATCTTCACTGACCCCCATCCTATGACCATGGCCCTCTCCGTACTTGTGACCATCGAGATGTTGAACGCCATGAACAGCTTGTCAGAGAACCAGTCGCTGGTTACTATGCCCCCGTGGTCCAACATGTGGCTCGTCGGCTCCATGGCCCTCTCCTTCACCCTTCACTTTGTCATTCTTTATGTTGAGGTCCTCTCGGTGAGTGTTCATATTATAAATATCACTTTTTACTTCATTGCATATAGTATATGTTCTTAGAATAAGGTAAGCTCAATATTAAAGTATTTTGTATACTTAAAGGAAAAACCAACATCTCTTATACTTTAGTCTTGATTACAGTCTTATATAGTCAGTTGAGTTATCTTTAGTCGTGATTTCAAGTATTTTCAATATCTATTACTAATATGTAATATTGGGGTGACATTGTGAGACATTTATTCTTATGAATAATTTTAGCATGTTAACTTACTGTAAACACGACGATTGTGGGTTTGATTCGCGCTTAAGGGTATGATTTATTTTCATTTCCTCGCTGTGGCGACAAGACAATGCGCAGCGTTGACACGCAACGTAACATATGTTGCAGGCCGTGTTCCAAGTGACGCCGCTGTCGGTGGACGAGTGGATGACGGTGATGAAGTTCTCGGTGCCGGTGGTGCTGCTGGACGAGGTGCTCAAGTTCGTCGCGCGCAAGATCTCCGACGGTGAGCGCCACTCCCTGCTGGACTGGCTCCAGGGCATGCAGTGGATTGTGCTCATGTGGGCCGTCTTCTTTGGCATCATCATCTACGGACCCCTATAAGACGCCCGCCCCCTGTTTGATTCACACCTAATACCCCCCTCATACCGCCACTGTGGAAATCATAGACAATGAGCCCCGGCTCACCACAGTACCTAACAGTTTGTACCGCTAATACCGAAGCACAGTGTGCACAGTGTGCGCAGTGTGCACAGTGTGCACAGTGCACAGTGCACAGTGTGAAGTGACCCGTGTGACGTTTGATTTGACTGCAGTGTTAAGTGACCCCGAACGCTCGACGGACTGCTCCGCTCCGCGCTACAGTAGTCTAGTGGCCCGCTGTTGCGAGCATTCGGCATGTGCGAGACAATAATATTCATTTTTCAATAACCCATTTTGAGTCCATTTTTTTATTTACATTAAATATTCCTACTCTATGATTCTTAACTAGATTAATTATGTGATAATTAATGTCATTACTTCATCGATTGGACACCAAAATAAAAATTTATAGTTTTATGAGAATTTACTATGTTGTAAGTTAGTATATTTCGATAGCAAACTTTGTATAAATATATATTCTTTTGGGACAGGCTCCGTCGGTAATAGTATACTCGCACACAGCTCAGTACCTTGTCCTCTCGGACTGCTTACATGTTATATTAAACTTACATTGTTAGATTAGAGTAATTTATTGTAAGTGTATTAGGGATGTCGTCGTTACGACAGCTATTTTTATTATTAGAAGGGAACGTTACTACTTTTCCTCACTTGCGGTCGCTTTATAATCTTCCCGAAGCATAACTCCAATATTTGAAAAATATATTTTATTTGCAGATAGCGTTATGCTACTGCATCATGTACATGCCTTCATGTATTTGCTGCTAATGTTATGAATGTGTCTTCTTGCGCTATTATTAACAATCAACTAGTTGCAAGGAGTTCTTTAAAAGTTAGAATTGTGACATTAAACATATGCCTCATTGTAAATTAATCATTACAAATCAATGTCTATGAAATATTTAATAAAGTATTTGGGAGTAATATATTTGAAGCAATATAGTTGAATTATTTATGAATAATTAATGTTAAGATCATTTGGTTTTGGTGATAATTTGTTGTGTAGACTTTACATGTGATGATGAATTTTAAAGAATTCACTTTTGTACATTTTTTTTTTATTTTATTTCCCAATATTCTAATAAAAGTAGTCTTTATTTTTTTTAAGTAGTCGTTTTGAAGTTTAAAATATAAAAAAATGTTATGATCTGGATCATACTATTGTGTAAAGACAAATGTCTCATTTTCCATCCTGCATGTATGCATTGCATGGTTTACTTTCTGAAAAGTAAAGTTATTTTGTTAATTTAATAAATTTTTTCTTTTTTTTTTTATGTTTTACATAACTAACGTTTTATAGATAACTATGTGGAATAATTGAAGTAAGTTTTAAAATTAGAATTTATAATATACTTATGAGGCAAATGGTTACCAACATACAACACTGCACAATTGAGGGCATGCTCAAAAATTTATTGTTAATCCTGAACCTCTCCAACTATTACGATAGAATAACAGTGTACTAAATGTTGCAGATAACTAAAATATACACAGTTTACAATAAATAAAATGTTCGACTTATTATTCACTGAATTATAGCATTTAGTTCCCTACCCACCTCTCGATGGTATTCTAACTACCTCCAAATTGCACTTTTCCACCAACAGCAACTCACTATGTGAATTTACAATAACAAGTTTTTGTTTTTTTTCCTATTAACAAACTAAAACAAGGTTTTGCAAGCTTCGAAACAAATCGCTATTGGCTACAAGATTTGCTACAAAACATCCTAAATTTCAAATTTAATTGACAACAAAATGTCTAACGTGTATTATAAAACAGTCTAAGAAATGATCTAGTACAATAAAATTGACAATATATTGCAAAACTTTCGCCTAACCCTTGCCACGCCAATGCGGGAATGGTCCAGTGGCTGCATGCTAACCCGGTGTTGTCTGCCCCCAGCCAAGCCGATGTGGAAGGTGTAAACGCCGGCCGCCGCCGACACGCCCGCACGCACCCTTGTTTGTTGTGACCCCGCAGTGACCTCGTAGCGACCTCGTAAGTTCCGGCTTGAGAGCTAACGACCGGCGCTAGGCTAACACCGTTACTTGTTTTGCAGCGAACGAGGTGGTCATTGACAAGTGGTAAGCCACCGTCATCTCAGCCACCGTCCCCTCAGTGTCCCCCGAGTGTCGTGCCGCGCGTGGGCGCCACCTGCGTACCTTCTGCGGAGAGGACATGTTCATAATGTGTATATACAATACTATTACTATACTATACAATACGTATTTAGGAGGTTTCGATTTGTTATTACGTTACGTTGTTCTTGAAGACTACATGGTGCCCGTCGACAGAAGCAGTGCGATAGACTATGTGTACTTAAGTTGACAGCATGCTATTATTTATTGTTATATTTTATTCTCTTTATCTAGTTTGCTTATCTAGATCCGATATTTCTGTTTAGTGCTGACGCCTCGACGAGCAATATGGTGTCTGTAAGGGAAGGATATACAATATTATCCGGAGTTTGGGACCTAAATGTGTCCAAATTTTAAACATACCTGTACATTTTAATGTATTATTGTTTTGTACAATAAATCGTTATAAAATAACTAATGTTTTATTTTAAAAAACTATTGAAAGTTAAACATATTTAAAATCAAAATGAAATATTTTTTATAATTGAGAAAATATTAGATACTTATTACTAGCGCTTTTTTTAATTTTAATATAAAAATCACAAGTCAATTCAATATTCACAATTCATCGCAAAATTAGGCCAATACAAAAAAACCTCACTATTTTTCTAAGCTATACTAAGGAGCTAATTAAAGCATAATACTATAAATTAGCAAAATAAACTACCTAATAGTAATTACAAAACTTTCGGCATCCCAATGAAATCCGAAAACAAAATCAAACAATATTGAAATTAAGTTAAATTTTTTCAAGAATAATTTTCCTGTAATTCTATTTGAATAGAAATTGGACAATTAATTTGTATTATTTATGAATTAATACAACTCATTGATATAATAACATACATCTTTTATGTGTAAGTGCCTCGACTCTCCATAGTTTAGTGTCTTAGTTACATGCAGGGTATCAAAAACTATTCTTCTGTGGGTTTTTTCGTCTCCTCCATTTATATTTCAACTTTATTATTTATTGAGTACGATAATAAATATCTCTACCATTATATAATATACAACTTTAGAAATCTATAAAATAGATGTAATGTAAACTACACTAAAAATCTATTTTATGTATTTTTTTAATATTGTACACTATAATAGTGATTTAAATATATATAAATGATCTTCGTAGTCTATGCACACTCACTTGTAGACGTTGTTGGAAATATGCGCAAGCAAAAATGTCAATATCACATCGATTTGTCAATTGAATTTTATAAACTCAACGGCCCTTAGGGGCAACAAATATTAATAAGTGTTTTATCTTAGTTAATGATTTATAGTGAAATAAATGTATAAAACACCATGAATCAAGTCACTAAATAAGAGATATGGATTCGTCTAGGTTCGTATTTTGCTATTTTTGCCCAGTAGTAATATTGTGAAGACTTTACACGTGTAAAAGTCGTCTTTTTTTCTCTTTATAACTAGAATCTGGTCTTTACAGATTAGAAAACGAGTTGCCCACTAAAATGGCTCACCTTGATATAATGGAGATCGGCGACGCTTGCTCTGATAGCGTATCTGAACCAAGCAACTCTCGAGTGTTACGAAAACGAAAATCTTTAGCCCCAGAGCCGGCCAAATCTTCTAATCGTAGAGTTAGTATGAAACCTCGTAAACATACCATAACAGAAAATGCAAATTCTAAGCAAATAGAAGCTTTATATTTGAATAAAAAAATTAAAACACTATCTCAAACATTAGAAACAATATACGAAGAGCCCAAACCTAATAGCCCAGACACCAATAGCTATATTGGTGGAAGAAAAATTAAAAGACTGCTTACATTCCAAATAGGAAACCAATATACAAAAGAAAAAATAAAAAAACGTAGAGCCAAAATAAAAAAACTTCTTGGAAACAAATCATTCTTGAACAGAAAAAAAATTCCCATGAATGTTTTTCTGAAAACTATTGAATGCTTGGAGTTAGATGAAGTGGTTCCAGCAGAAAGTACTACTGTTAATAATATAGTATGATATTACCTGTGGTATATCAACTCCATCACTGTGAAAATAAATTAGTTATTCGTTTAAGACTGCTCTGACATTTATTAAGTATTTGTATGTTTGTGATAAATCTATAAATAATTGAAAATTAATGAACTTTAGTAATTATATGAGCTTTATGTAAAAAAGTTGTTTGTTGATCATCAATCACACATGCAGGAATAAAATAATAAATAAATAAGACAATATATGTGCTTCATTAAAATACTTTATTCTGGAATGACATATCTTAAAATAAATAATTTTTTAAAAACTTAAGTAATTCAGGTCACATGAATACATTTTATTAAACTAATGAAGTTAATCTTTAACTTTACACTCAGTTGATGTTCTATGACATCCAGGGTACTCCTTTAGCATATTTGTAGCTTTATCATTGAGATTCACACAAACACAGCTAGTTTTATTTTCACCAGCTACATACAGTTGACGCGGTACTCCTACCCAGCTTCTGTCAATACCTCCACTGCAGAAATTAAAATAATACAATTAAAAGTAATAAAAAAAAACACGAGGACACAACATTTGACTGTGTAATGATTGTGGGTAAGAATTGATTGCTACTTGAGAGAATGAGTTAATTTAGTTGTATTGCTCTGAAAATAAGACAAAGTGTAGTTTGAAGTTCCACTATATCTTGAAAACTAGACATGAAGGAGGTAGGTGGAATAAGAAAGGAGCTTCTTATTGCCAGTTGTGGCACAGGGACACAAGTATGTAATTTTAAATGGGATAGGTTGTTGGTTCAATTCCTCTTAGTGGGGAGTGTCTTAACACTAGGTTCCTAGGTACCCTCTGCATTCTCTGCTGTGTGCAGGATAGTTAAGCCAAAAATAAAAGTGTTTTAATACTAAGTTCTCTCTGTCTACCTTGCTATATAGGAGAAGGCTTCAATCTATTTAATAAAAATTACACTTAAATAAAATTATTTAGACTTTTAAAGTGGATCGACTACCTTGTCTTTGTACACCATACTCGAGTGCCATCATCCTCACTCCAAGCTATATTACAAGGTGGATATAATTGATCTTGCTTCTTAGCATTTTCCTTTTCTAATTTGCATTGTTTTACTCTTTTTTTAAATTCAATCATGTATGAAGTTTCACCTCCATTTTCATCATAATACCTACCAACTAATGAACCTGAAAATATTTCTTTTGAATTTTATGGTTACCAAAGTAAAATAAAAAAAAATTGAAATATATATATTATTTTGTTAAAATTATGTGGGTCATTATCATGTATTATTTTAAATGAGATGGTATAGACAGCATATTTACTTTTTATGTGATGGTTGTTATTTCAATCCCCATTATATATAAAAGCAGTATAAAAGCTTGCAGCTGAAAAAAATGTTTAGATATTCCACTGACCTACCTACATAACTATATTTTCCTTTAAAAGTATTTCTCCACTGTAAGATTGTCAACAATTCATTACAAGAAAGATCTAAGACATGGTCTTTATCCTTACTTTCATCCTTGAAATTTCCTGATACTAATGCTCTTGAGCCATCTTTTCCTAAAAAATAATACAATTTTATTAATACTGTTAAAGAGCTAATCAATAAAAATTGCGTAACAAGATGTAATAAATAAATACTTAATTAGAAAACGTATAAAAATTTGAACGTAGCGGGACTCGAA
>DWAN01000435.1:0-24153 GCA_018230445.1 Heliconius hewitsoni | reverse complement strand
GTTGAGTGGCAGAACTCAACGCCGCGCTTTTGCCTCGATACCAGAGCGAAGAAATAGAAATATACATTTAAGTAAATATTTTATCTCCTCGAGTGGGGATCGAACCCACAATCAGTCGGTTTTACAGTCACACTATATGTCACTGCGCCACGACTGGCCTCAATTATTCTATTTGTATTGTAATTGATTATTTAGCTAATAAGGATGTATGGAATTATTACCATATTTTCTGGTTTTATTATCTACCGATGTATTTATAGGAAGGGATCTTAGTCTCAGACACTCCGTTTGACACTTTTCGTACAATTTCATATTTCCCTATTCCTTATCAAATTTTTTTTTTTGCGGGAAATGTGAATCGTTAACCATTAATTGGAAAGGAGACCGAACCATAATCATATATATTTAGTCAGGCAGTTCTACTGTGCCACTGTTGCGTTTTCATGTAATATTTGTAAAGTATTATAATATCTAAGTATATTTAAGTTACTACTAACTACTCGAAGGCGGACTTTTCCAAGGAGGACTATCAAAAAACATAAAAATACACGTATAATATATGTATCGTCAATTCGTAAAGTATGAAAATTATAAAAAAAATACTCGACCAGGATTGGATGGTTGGTGCTTTATAATTAAAGCCTACGTTCAGTAAGCAGTTGACGGCGGTAGGCTGAATAACCATCATATATGCCATATGTCTTAAAAATGAATGGCAGGTCGTAGAGATTTTTCAAGTAAAAAATTATTTTTTGTTTTATACCAGATTACGAACGTTGTGTAATGATTAACACTGTGTTTGTTAAAAAAATATCAAATAATGTCCATTAATTAATGCTTGAACTTGATGACTTTACATCAAGTTCATGCATTAGTTGAAAAGCTACATAAAATATACCTAAGACCTTCAAGCACTACGAATACTTATGTAATTATTGTATGTATATTTTTTCAACTTAAAACACCAAGTTGCAGGTTAGGCAAGAAATTTCATTTTTTACCCAAATTTTAATGTAATCTTTCAAAAGAGTGAAAACTGAACCTGGCACCTACTGTTGCGCTTTACGTCTCACGCTATCCTATACGCTACGATAGCTACTATATGTGGGTAACGATAAGGAAGTAGTATTTCTGGAAGTACTTTTTATTACTATCCATATATACTATATACCTACCTAGTTAATTTTATTTTCAAATGAAAATTAGGGTGACAATATAAAAACAAGACCTAGCCAAACTGTTTAAATGTTTGTTTCTTTCATTTCGCAAATATATATTCTTTTAAATGTTTAATATAAAAATAATACAGAACGTGTAATAAAAATAATATTTTATATTATAGTTTTAACGTTTCATGACTTAGGTCACGCGCGACATCCTGAGCTTAGCCTGCTCTTATAAATAAACGTTGCGTTGTTTGCTTGTATCGGTACATACAGCTGACTCATATGATAACAATTACCGCCCACAAAATTTATTGCAATTAAATTCATTTTAATATAAATAAGAAATAAATATAAGAGCCTCCTCCCCACAGTTGGATCGTATAAGTATTTTGTTTACTGTAGCGTCACAAGTAAAGATGTTCCTAAATTATTAATTTGAGGCTATCATGGCGCAGTGGCACAAGCGTGTGATTGTAACATTTAAACAGGGGAATGAAATAATATTTTTCATTTCTCCGCTTTGGAAACAAGGTATAAATTCGATTTTGAGGTTCGCCGCTCAACACTTAAAACCTTGAAAACTCAGCGGAAAGTGAGGATCGATTTGTCGACACTAGGTACCGTGCAATATGTATGTGTATCCCACTGCGTGAAGCTAAAAAATGACTGTCAACAGTACTTCATCGTCATCATCATGTCAGTCTTTCGACGCCCACTGTTGGACATAGGCAAAAATGTGGAAAACACATCATAAACAAAGCATATTGTATTGTTCTCTGGCTAGATTATAATTATTATTTTTTTCGTTGACTAAGATTATGAGTAAAAATATTTTATTCAAATTAATATGGATTAATTATGCAATTCATTTTAAAATTTATATAATCTTGTCATCTTGTTGACATGCTTTATGAATCTGAGATTGATTAAAATATAAGATTAATTTAAATTAAGAATTCCCACTGGATCTACAAGAAGAATCTAGAAAAGATAAACTAGAAGTAGAAGATACGATTTAGCGTTATTTTTTTAAGATTAAACGAATAATCGAGATGATAAAACTGTCAACAAAAATTATGCTTGACGTGCTCAAGAATTAGTTGTGTTTTCATTATAAAAGAAATTGAAGTAGTCGCTTTCTTAGATTCATGTCACATTCCGCGACAGTATAAAAGTAACAAACAAGAGTTAATAGGTTCAGATGCCAACAATGATCTGGCTATTTGGGTCATTTCATTTCGAAGTAACAGCTGTCGAATGAGAGAAATATATATATTTCTTTTCACTATTTCTTTATTATAAATTATCTTACTATTTAAAGAAAAACTTTCTAAGTTTCGACGACATACTTTTAACTAAATACAATATTAAACAAGCAAATTCTTATATTTAGTTATCATTAAACCAAAATGATCAATCTTCAGATACACATACAAAACAAACCGACGACTTGTTTACACCGGTGTTCATTGTTTACGTTTAGTAGGTGAGAGGCGTACCCTCGTGACGATGAGCGGGGTGGCGAGGTCCGCGCCGCCCACCAGCCGCAGGCCCCAGTTGGTGTCGCGGGTCTCCCGCCGCAGTGTCACCACGAACGTGTGCAGCCGCCCCATGGCGTGAGGACGTCAGTACTGTTGCACTGCGCGGGCGCGCTTTGGGCGCAGACTTGCGAGCACGGCGATAGGACGCGACGTAGTGCGATCCGAATTAGATCTACCGCAAACTACACCCCTCCCCGAGTCCCCACTGTTCGCCACTACATAACCCTATCGCAATTGACCTAATTCGAACAGCGGAAGATGATGTCCAAATATCCAGCTGTGCACTCCTGTTTACATTACGAGATTAAAGACTAGACTAGATCGCTATCAGGTTTCCATAATTCAATATATTTATTTTCCTTTTTTGTATCTCCTAAATAAGTTAAGAAGATGTTATAACAAACCAGTATCTTAATAATAACTTTGTTCGTGTAATATTTCTTTTCAATATTTTAAATATGCATTTAACACGGATTGTTTATGTCAAAATATTACTGGGCGCTGCTTGGATCACAGTTCCAAATTGGTTTTATTTATAGCGTTTTTAATTGGAGGAAAGTAGCTGATGCTTAAAATATAATAAATATTTGTAAATAAATTAAAAACGTATCTATTATTAAGTAGCAAAGGTGATTGCACCCTTTGATCTCTTGACACCACATCACCTGTTTGTGTGATTAAAAGTGTTATAATCACTTTTGTTTTCCTCGGCTTTTAAATAGCATATGAGAACAGAACTCAAGGTAAAGGTCAGGGCTGTATGATTGCGATGTTCAATACAGACTCATGATTGGCGTAGTAATGGATGCAACTTAGGTAGGTATTATTAGATCATTAATCATTGACACAGATATTTGTATTTTGGCATATATGTAAATAATTATTATTATTTGGCAGTGTTTTTGTGAGCAATGAAGCGCTATATAAGAAATTTGCACCCATATTGTCCAATGTGCTCGTTGGCTTAATGCCGCTTTATAATATAAATTATTGTAGGTATGCTACAGAATATCTAATACAATCTACAATAATGAAATAAAACAGTAAAAAATTGTGTCTATGCATTGAATAAATTTGCGAAAAATATGTATAGGCCATAAGAAAACACTCATAGAATATTTAATATTTTTGTCTGAACACGCACATCTTTGTGTGTGCAGACAGATAAACAAATAATCTGCAGAATCTTATTAGTACAGTTAAACTATTTAAAAAAAATGAAATGTTGGCTTAGCAGATATTGTTGAGCATATTAAACGTTTTCCATGAACACATAAAATATTTAGATCTGGAACATACGACGAAGAAACATAGTGGTGCAGCTAAACTACAATAAATTATGAAATTCTGTAAAGTTTTTATAATTGCTGAAACATTTTTCATTGACGTATAAAATTTAAAAATCTAGAAGGGTCTAGCTAATGCTATCAGTAAAAAATATTGGCAA
This sequence comes from Heliconius hewitsoni, assembly GCA_018230445.1. Taxonomy (NCBI): domain Eukaryota; kingdom Metazoa; phylum Arthropoda; class Insecta; order Lepidoptera; family Nymphalidae; genus Heliconius; species Heliconius hewitsoni. Next base: position 19,999 of record DWAN01000435.1, on the reverse strand, counting down.
TTTACTTTTAATTTTTTGTGTTTGTGACAGATAGACAATCTGACTGTTGTTCGCTTTTCACCAACATTTTTGTTATATAGTAAAGTTAAATACCTGATATGAATCTCTAGCATACCGTCTATTCTATGAGCGTTATTAATATTAATATCAGCAAAATTTGGTCAACATAATACCTTCTGTTGTCATAAAAAAACGGGGGTGTGATATGGAACTCTAGCAAGCTAATTCTAAATTATATTACACCTTAAGATAGGTTGTTCAGCGTAATAAACACTTTCTGATGATGTTAGGAAATCAAAGGTCTAGAACATAGATGTGGAATTCTAGCAGACCACTTTATATTTGTACGAGACATTAATATAGAGCCTAAAGAAGTTTGGAATATGATGAGCATTGTTGATATAAACAAATGAAGGTCTGATGTGGAACGCTAGCAGTACAGCTAAACGTTTAAAGATAATATGATTATAAACCCTTAGAAAAACTATCCAATTGCGAACAACGGTAGTTAATGAACTCCGCGATGGGCGTAGATGGGTAGATGGGGAAAGATGGGGGAGGTGGTGCTTTCACTCAGAATAGTCTGGCACCTCAGAAATTATACCGACTCAAGAAAAATTATGCTTCGAAAAATTAATAAAACGTTTACACTCAACATAAAATTATTTATACAACTGCAATACAACTTTGTATAAAACATTCAATTTTAGTACAAAATATTTACTTAAGTTGATTTTTTAGTCAATTTAATGTTTAATTTCGCACCACTACGTTGCACCAAAATTTTTAAATAGTTAATTTGATAACACTTTTTGTATTTCTTTCAAGAAGCTCTTATATTCCTATTATTATCTTAGTAAAATTAGCAAAATTATTAATAATGGTAACAGAAGTTCTTTCCTTCATGTTTTTCTTTGACTTGACACTTGAATTCATCACTTACTTACGTATTAAATTATAATTGATCGACAAAACTTGAGCTATTATATAGAAAAAAATACCATTTACTCATAATTTTAAAATATATTTTTATATTTTTTAGACAATATACAAAAATTTTATAGAAATGTATTTCTATAAATTTTTGTATATTGTCTAAAAAATATAATATAAACATATTTATATAGTATTTAGTCAAGAAATATTAAGCTAACTGTAGAATTATTAAAAAAAGGAAATATCGGTAAAATGATAAGTAAGGTAAACCTATCGAGATTTGTTAAAATTTGACAGCAAAATATCTGGGACCAAATGAGTTTGAATGTCCTTTGCCGTTTATTTTGGCACGCGATTGAGATCTTTATTACCTTTGAGGTTGAATTATCGTAGAACGAAGGTCCGTTTATTGTTTTATCATTAGGAAAGAAGAGTTTAAGTCCCTATTTTTATTAAAAATTATTTTTATTTATATAGCATTGGCTCATTTAGTACAAGAATGAACTACAGTTCCACTTAACATTTATTTTGAGCCATGAGTATGCTGTTGGGTAACCCAAATGTTAGGAATGCCTATCATATCTTATTTCAGAACAACAGAAATAAAAAATACAGAATTTATGCTTGGGATATATATTCATAAATATAATAATAAAAAGAAAATATAATTTTATCCAATGATATTTTCAGTTATCAGAAAGCGGTGTGTCTTAATACAACTCGGGCTATCACAAACAAAAAATATCCAAAGTCAAATTATATTCTTAATATTCTATAATTAAATATCAAGGCATAATAAACGTACCAATTTCCTTTGACCAAAGTTCCTAGGCTCATCTTCAGGATCCTGTCGCTGATGGGGCACTCGCCAGAACGCAGGTCTTTGGTACATCGGCATTTTATTGAGTCGTTTTTCTCTTATATTTTAAACTGTAAACAAAATTAGTCGCTATTCATCAAATGATACTTTAAGCGCGGGCGTAATGGATAAGGCGGACCATAATACATATTTGGTTTACAATTTAAATCTGCAATGTTGCCAAGAATATTCTTGAACATATAAATTTTACAGATATAAATAAATAAAACGCAAAAAATAGTGTTTTAATACTGAGAATATATTACATTCCAACAACAAGCCGAATAACATATAGCATAAACTGCATGAGCCTTTCAACATCAAAGCGTCAATGGACAAACACCGCATATGTTTATACGACAATTTTATGAGTGGTTAAGAAATTTAAAGTGTAGGTGGTTGGCAAGAGAGTTGTGATAAATCAGGTATTCCGTGTTAGATGATGGGAGGGCGGCGGGCACTCACCAGAGGGCAGCGTCGTGTTCGCGGCGACGTCGCTCGTTCAGTGTCGGATTCTATTATCTACAATTATTCCGGGCAACATTAAACTATGTCTATTTTTTGCGCGAGACGTTCGACGCTTCGTGATTCGAGTGATTTACAAACGCCCCTCGCGCTGTTTCTGGGCCAATGCGAGATTCGCAACGAATATCGTTGTTTGTAGGTTCGTTGCTCCCGTTACTCACACGAGTTACGTTTTTAGGTTATGAAAATTGTCAAAGAACGTGTGTTTAATTAAAGTTACATCCTCTGAATTCGGAAGATGAATTTGAGAGTAATATTGCTTATAACCTCGATTACAAGAATAACATTGGCAACCCCAAATTTCGTCTTAAAGATATAGGGAATGATTAAAACTTCTTTATGTTCATCATAATTTCATTTATTTGAAATATTTAAACGTCAACAGAATTATTAGTACAAAACAAAACATTTTAATTTTAATCTTATTCCTATAAAAACAAAAAACAGATCAGAAATTTCTTAACATATAAACATAGTAGAGATAAATTCAACATTTGTTAAAACGAGACAGATCAGATACTTTTATACTATCTGAAAATATCAATAGTATATTTGTATATAATATAGTAGTAGTATATAGTTATTTATTTGTATATAAAGAATAAATTAAAGATAGTTAAACTTATTAAAAATTACCAACAAAAAACATTTAATTATGAGACAAACGTCTAATTAAAAAACTTTAGAAGTTAAAACAAAATGTAAGTGGTTATTATTTATTCAAAATGTCTTCAATATCCTATATATTTTTTTAACTTTTCCATAGCAGTATCAATGACTTTTATAAATAATATTATATTTATAAACTATGCTAGGTTATTAAACTAAGTTATAATATTTGGTTGTGCATATGTTGGTGGTTACTATAAAGCTGAATATTTGCGCTAATCTCTGGAACTACTCGTTCGAATTTAAATATCATTTGTGTTAGCTAGTCATTTGTTGAGGAAGGCTATAAAATAATAAGTAACTTTAGCGATGGTCACAATTATCTCGCGCACTCAGATTGATAACTCAGATACACAATTCATAGTTATTTTCATTTGAATACGCGAGCGAAGTCGTAGTTAAAAGCTAGTAAATAATTAAATTAAATTACTGTTGTATATATTATTAATATTTTTTTCGTGAACAGTGCCTTTTTAATTATAACTAAGTATTGAATTATCTTATTAGTGGGCGTTAAATATAAATATTTGGTAAATTGAAAATGTTACACTGTCGTAAGAAATTATTTGTATATATGAAAATAATTAACGTTGTTCGATCTTTGGAGAAGTTGATAATTTACGTATAATTCAAATTCGCGAATATTATAAATAGTTATTGACTCTATTTATGTTTTTACATTACCCGTTGTACAGTTGCATATTAAAATACTTAAAACTACAATAACTTTTACATTAAAAAAACATAAATCTATACAATAATGACTTTGAAGAATCTCAGTAACTTTGAAATATTTCATAAGCTATAATGGCAAGACTATTTTTACCCAACTACATGTGTATAAATTAATTATGTTTAATACGTTTTTACTTACCTAAATTTTATTTTTTATGTAATTTTAAATGATGCTACATAATATAAATCATTTACAATCAGAAACATTAGATTTTTCTTTTATAATACATTTTCATTAATTACTATATTTATATTCACTAAAATTCAATATATCAAATATAATACTTTTAAATAGTTCAACCTTCTTTAAGATGTGTAGCCGAGTGTTGTTTTTTAATAGCATTTGACTTTCAAAAGTCCAGCAGTGCCGGTTTGGTGTCTCTGGCACATTTGATCAGTGAGTACATTAGTTTAACAAATCCTGTATCTTTAGGCTTTTCTAATCCGCGGAGCAATCTGTTCTTCATCACTGCTACAAACTCTCGGTTACTTAGCTGACCGTCCACTGAAAATTTATAAGTTTAAAAGTGTATAATGTTTTGAGATTATAACGTCTTCTAAAGCGATAAGCGCAAGTTGCACACACGAAGCGAGCATGCAAGCGAGAGCGCGGAACAAGCGATAGAGAGGTAGATAGGCTTGTGACGCGTCTATCCATTTATTAATACTTGTTATTAAATAGCACATTTTAATTTGCATAATTTAAGTTAAAAAAAATATTTGAATTATTGAATGTATAAATATGTTAATTTATCAAAAAAAAATATGATTTTCATTCTTTTTCAATTAACTCTTTAGTGACAATAATTCAATTCATAAAAGTATACAAATTTTATGAATGTTTTCTTACGACGTGATCACGTGAAATTATCATCCGTAAACCGAATTTACGGTTTTTTTAGTTTCACGCCGTATCCCACATATACAGACAGAAGAAATCTACTAACGGTTTAAATATTTTTAAAGTGTTATTCCATATTTAGAAAAGGATAATATTTTATTAGAAAACATATGTTTTTTTTTAAAAGTATTGTTTTTCTTAAGTGTAGATAAATGCTTAAAAAAATATTCAATATGCAATTTCTCTTTCCAAACAATTCTAAGTGATTATCCTTGGGTAGCAACAGTTTTTAGAAATCTAAAAAAGATATCGATATGACCGTATATACTCACTGTTCTCGTCGAATACGGTGAAGACGACGTTGACGAGGTGCGGGTGCAGCTCCACGCGCGCCACGGTGCGCGCCACGTGGCGCAGCGTGGGCTGGTCGATGGACGCGCCCGCGATGTGGTAGAACGTGAGCGCCGTGTCCACGTCGTTGATGTTGTTCAGCAGGTGGAAGAACTTCAGGTAGTCGTCCTTGGTTATGCCTACGCCGTGGTCGCGGAACCTGACGCACATATTTGTTTAACACTTTATTATACTAACAATACATCAAAATACAAAAGAAAAAGAAAATAAAATACAACTCTAACAACCAAAGGTTGCCTGAAAGAGATCGCTTTAAGCGATGAAGCTGCCTTATTGTATTTGCTTTTTCTGTTTATTTTGTATATAATTTATGTGAATTTTATGTACAATAAAGTATATTATATTGTAAAAAGATTTATAATTTTGATGTACAGACGGCGTTATCGCCACAGGTGATCTCATTCAGCAACCTCTATATATTATAGTAAAAAAGGATCAAATGACGCATGGACATTTCTTGGTGTACAAATAATTTAAATATTTTTTTATTATAATAAAATTATTTAAATTCACATGCATATTTTTAATTCAAACTAACGTATATCATAAAGAATATCTATAATTATATCATTATATTCATTATGTATGTATGTTTAGTGCAATAGTATGCACAAGCAGGAATAATAAAAATAAAAATTATGTAACCCTAACCACTATTTCATGTAATAATTACCTATTAAATATTACATAATTAAATTAAATGTCTCACATTTTTTTAACACGTTTGAGCATCCTCGCCTTCTTCTTAGCGGGGTACCCCGCGTACGCAAGGAGCAACTCGGCAAAGTCTGCCTCAGTGATTCGACCATTCTCATCTATAACAAGAAAGATATAAACAATTTTCCTCCTAATTTTAAGAGATTTGTATTGTGAAAGCGGTAAAACTAAATTTGCAAGAATGGAGCACAAACCCGAACCCAGAACAGACGTTTACAGTCGGACACTGTCTTACTGCGACATGATGATTCTTGAAATAGAGGTAGCTAAATTTCCTAAAATATTTATAGAGAAATTGATAATAAATAATTTGAGGTTTGTACTGTCTGGACCAAGCGACTAGAGCTAAACTATAGTGATTAGTCATACAACTTAGTCTTTGCAACACAGCGTGTGACTGTTTTATCTATGTGAAATATAACGGTGGCGGGTTCCATTTCCATTCCGAGAATGATTTATTTTAATTTTCCCTCTGGTAACAAAACATAACGAGCACGTTTCCAAAATAGAACGGAGCCTGAGCAAAGGAGTGTCTTGACACTAAGTTACCTTTGCGTACCCTGCTGCTGTATGCGGGATATAACTGGAAACTAAAAAAATGTGTATTTTTATATTTTTATTGAAACAATAGCGTATATCAATAACACTTGAAACGATAATAACTGCATTGGTATAAAAGTAAAATTTGACGGCAATTAACCGCCCGAGAGTCAGAAATGTATTTTATAGATGTAACATAAGGCAACAGTAATACTGTATTCTTGAAATAATAAAAACCTTTGAACAATTTAGTAAAGATTATATTACAAAGCAACACTTAACCAAACGCTATATTATTTGCTTACCCGGTTGTTTTCTTTGGAATTCGAGGGACAGAATTTCCTTTTGAAGTTGTTGTTGAAAGTCTAAAAACTTTTCAATGGTTAGCTTCTCATTAAGCTTAGGTCCGAAGAAATAGGTGGTGAGAGCAGAGTTAATTCCCTGAAAAAAAAAAATACTTTTAAAAATAATTTTTTTAGGTCAAAACATAAACTATATACATTTACATAGGCTATTACAAAAAAAAGACAATATACAAAACTATTTTGTTTTTATTTAATAATTATAGTTTGCCACGAATAATTGACGAACGAATGAACTGAACTATATTTTACTCAATTTGGTTTACTATTTTACCAAATTAAAAACAACTTATCATAAAGTTTGTACCTTAAAAGTGTTTCCAGTATTAGCGTGATCTCTATGTCTAGAACCAATGCTACTTTGTTGTCTGATGAGCGCGGCGACTTTTTCAAACTCCTCGCAGTCCACATCACCATCGCCGTTGAGATCGAACATGCGGAACGCGATTTCAAAATGACGACATGACGCTGCAAATTATAATATTTTTTTAGCTCGTGGCGCATCCTCCATATAGCAGAGTAGATAATGGAGATATTGCGTACATTGAGCGGTGGAACTCAACGTCTCAACTAAACTTTGTCTTCTTACCAGAGTCAGAATAATTCGTTCCCCCGAGTGGGAATTGAATCCACTATCGTCGCGTTAACAGTCAGACGCTGCGCCACGACTATAATTTATTTGTTGGAAGCAGGATCGTAATTTATTTATTATGTAATGATGGGTAAAATTATTGTGTAGGTAGTAAGTTACATTTCGGGAACTTTAAATAGTTGTTTCAAAAATGGAACTTATGAAATCACAAAAATGATGACTTTTAAATTACAATAATTAATCATAATTGACAGAAATGAATGTCAAGCAAGAAATGGCTTTTCTCCATAATTTTTTTTTTCTATAGAAACCTCGTGGACATAAGCTATAATATTAATATATTATACACTTAATAAACATAAAATTGTGTGTACTGCGTATTATTTGTGTATTTATATAAATAGGGCGTAATTGTTAATGTTTATTTATTTATTATCTTATTTTTTTGCCTTCGTCGTCATATTTATATTCATGTTTTAAAATTAAGTTTAAAAATTTTAAAGTGTTATTTCACATTTACGAACGAAAAATATTTTTTAGGAAATGTATAAAAAAATAAACGTAGAGGGATTTCAATCCGCGTCTTTTGGAATCCGTCCAAGCGCGATGTGGCTGGTCAGCCATGTGTTCTCATCAAGCTATGTCAAAATTCTTATATGCTTATTAAAAGTTATTTATGTTATAAGTATCTCTGTAGGGAGATTTTCACAAACACCTAAGTGAAGAATAACATCTTAAAAATGTTAAAGATATTTAATAAATAGCATTCTATCTTGCCATATGATAATTCTTAGTAATTATCTTTGGGTAGCGGAAATTTGTAAATACTATATATATATTATATTCAAATGTTTTGTGAACTTGAGATATAAGTGTAGGCGGGAGGGGGGGTCACGAAATCATTAACTTCGCTCATGCTCCGTGGAAGGATGCTGCGTTACTCGCTCACACAGTGAATGAAATACGCACACAGTAGTTGGAAAAAAATGTTTTTGTGACCAATTTATCCCAAATTCTTTTCTCTCTGTGATAAAGTTTCGGATTTTTTATAATTCTTCGGCAAAATTTCAGTGTTATATGATGAAATACAATGATTATCTCTATGAAACGTTTCCGTTCGCGGATCAAAACAAAGGCATTTCCTTATTTACGTTGCGGTGCGAAAACTGCCACATTTCTCTTTTGGGCAACTCTGTACGTAGTTGTTATGAAAATGACGATGTCAAAAAACACCGCAAGCACCACAGTGAAGGATTGGTCGATGGTACCTGACAATTATAGCAAGTGGCTGGTAAATAATGTTTTATGCAAAGTTGAAAAAAATAACTCGTGCATTGTGATGCAAGTAAACGATTCCAATTTTAATTTATAAATAATTTAAAAATTAATAAAAAATTTAAAGACAACATTAATGTTAAATATAGTTGCAGGGTCCCGTACTTGGGGAAGATGAATTAGACGTATCTAATGACGACTGGCTGGAACCCGATAATGATACTGTCATCGAAATAGAAAAACGTGCGACGCGAGTTCAAGAGGTCTGTCGATTAAGATCGCTGTCCACAAAGTCAATTAACAGCAAGGAATTTTTCGTGGATTATGCACATAGTCTCGTGTGGTGTAATATTTTTAAAGCAGCCAGTTCTTCGTGGCTGTACAATTTTAACGTTTTAGGTGTGTTTTAATAAAATTTAATATTTGCTTACATAAAACTAGATTTTTAGAATGACTATCGTATATATGTTTTTAATTTTTAGGTGGTTACGACAAAAAGTTTTTAGCCAAAACTAGACATACCCCTTTGACGTTAGCTAGACGAAAGTTTCCAAGGCCGAGTGAGGAGGAACTCCGAGATACAATAACCACACCTGGGGTCACATCACTGTTGGTCGTCCGAGAACCATTTGTGCGCTTGTTATCGGCCTACAGAGATAAGCTTGAAAATTTCACACCTCCCTATTATAAAAAATTGGCGAGAGCAATAGTATCGGAGCACAGGGAAGAGGCAACCAGTGTCCTTGGTCAAATAAAGAAATCTAGTCCAACATTTTATGAATTCGTAGCATACTTAATATCGAAATATGAATCGGGTGCTATGAGTTTCGACGAACACTGGGCACCCTACTACAAATTCTGCACGCCTTGTGCTGTTAATTTTAGTGTGATTGCTAAAGTAGAAACGTTGGCGCGAGACTCAGCCTTTGTAGTTCACCAATTAGGTCTTGGACACATATTGGGACGAAAAGTTAGGAACAGGCGAATGCGACTCCGCACAGTCATGAACAAATCGCGTGACGGAAAAAATACATTTGCTTTACTAAAACATTATTTTGGACAATTAAATAAGGAAATGCTTGATAAGCTATTAAATATTTATGGCATAGATTTTGAAATGTTCGGATATGATTCAAACATTTATCGTGGTTATGTAAGAGAATAAATTAAATTTATTTTAAGTAAATGTTTCAATTGTTTTTTTGTTTATATCACATATTCAGCTTTCCAAAAAATTGCGTTTTTGTAAATATTTTAGGACTTACTTGACTATTCAGTATGATTGTGATCATATACTGAGGAGTATTTGATATAAAAAAATATTTTTCTTGGGTTTTTAATGTAAATTATGGCAATGAATTTATTTACCTTGAAGTATTTTTTTTTCAATTTATATGAATAATAAAGTGATATTTCATTAAATTCATATCGTGATACGGTACGTGAGTGAAGACATAAAGATGAAAAAATACATATACTACTTATAAAAATCAGTCATATACTTACTTGACAAAACAGTTAGCAAGAAGATGTAGTCACTAAAAGTGATCAGGCCCGATGAACCAAGCTTGTAAAATATAGAGTCTTCATCCAGGTCCAAATTAAGCCTTTGACTAATTGTCTGTGAAAGGTAATAAATAATTCATTTTATAAAAGAACCAAAAACTAAAATATACTCTAAGCATGACACGGTGGCATTTGTCGAAATAAACAAACATCTAAGTCAGAAATAGTATGTATCTAATGTTATTAGAACGCAAAATTCTAAATCTAATATGTTGAGCATATGACATTATTCTATAAATTATGTTAGTAGACCTATGGGAACATTTGGGGGCTACCAAAGTGCCTACTAATGCAAAACCAGCTCTTTTACTAAATTAAAAAAAAATTAAAGGCTGCTACATCAGTTTTGCTTTTGTTTTGTAAATTATATAAACGAGAAATAAATAGAAGGAACATGCTGAAGTCAGAGACAGCTTTATAGTAAGAAGCGTATAGTTACAACGGAATAATAGTTCTAGAAAATATAAAGAAGCTACTACTGAAATTGCAAAATTAAAAAAAATCTGAAAAGTTTCTAATATATTGGTAGAGGCTTCCGCCCCCCTAAAAATTAATAGCTCTGTGGGTTTCGCGTAATTAAAATCTGTGCATAGATTATAAATACAAACAATAACTATTACAAAATGAAGAGGCGAAAAGACAGTACCTCATCGATGTTCTGAAAAGACAAGAAGTTGGTGTAAAGGTGGTGCCGGTGCCATAGAGAGAGAAATATAATTTAATGCAACATATTCACATTTATAAAGCGGTACAGGAGTTGATATTACACATTAAAAATATTTTTTAAATAACCTCAATTATTGATGTCTTAATTTTTCATTTGTTTATAAAGACGAAACGAGCGAAAGCAGGACACAATTGAAGTTTACGCAATATGTTAATTTAATTAATATTTTTAGTACATGTATTCTGGTAACTTAGTTATATTTATTATAATAATAAATACCTTTACTACACATATATAGTCGATCTTACAACTAAAAATAAATGGTTCCTTAAGTACTTTATATCAAAATGTAATGATGGAATAAAAACAACACATATCATTTCTTGTTTGTAAGTGTAGTAGATACCATCAAAAACATGTAAAATGAATTCAGCAGACTTAAAGGTTACTTTACGTTCAAATATATTTAATAAATAATTAAAATATTAAACTAAATAAATAGGTATAAGTACATAGATTTTAATTTTATTTACTTGTGCTTAGAAAATCTTTTTAATTGTTTGTAGGTACTGAAAAAGATTGCCAAAATTGACTTATGCTGCAGCTTTATTTTACTCAATTATATTAATTCCAAAATGTTTAATGTGCGAAGTTGATTTTTGATTGAGGCCAGTCTTGGCGCAGGGGCACAAAGTGTGACTAAAATCGACTGGTTGTGGGTTCAATCCCCACTCGAAGAAATGAAATATTTATTCACATTTATATTTTATTTACATTGCCTCCAGAACTTGGCGGAGAGTGGGGAACGGAGTGTCTTAACACTACGTTTTCTCTGCCTACCCTGGTGTGTGTGGAATACAGGGTGAAGCTGTTTAATGTGCATAGTCTCGTAATATATAACAAAATATTATAACTAATTATTATGACTATAACATACGATCAAAAGATACTCTAAATAACTTAATCAAATATCATTAACGGTATTTTTTGGTCACACCCCGCATATAAACTGTCTTATTGCGTCAATCGATTTATCGATTATGTCGGTATACGATAATATTATTCGAGAGTATGTACCGTACCGCAGAAATCATTAGTATTGATGGCCACAATAAGTATTAATTTTTTATATCATTATCCAGTGAACACTAAGGTTAATACTCACTTTTGGGTCATATCTTCTATATTGATCTAATCCTAATCCTGAAATTACATTAAAATATAAATAACCTTAATTATCAATGAATGATTGTATAATAACATAATAATACTGATTTAATAAATACAATAAAATAAAAAATATAGAGAGATATATTTAAAAGTTATCTGTCTGAGAATGAATTGAAATGAAATTTCCAAAAATAAATTGACAACGCGCGGTGTTGAGTTCCGTCATTCAATAATGTAATGGGCGGGAAGTGAGGAACTGAGGTTCTTAACAGTAGGTTCTTTCTGCCCACCCTTCTACAGAATTTTAAAAAAATTTACGTATTATTCAGCTTCACGCTGTATTCCGCATGTAGCAGGGTAGTGTAAATACCTAGTGCTAAGACACTCTCACTCACTCTTCACTTAGACTGTAGAATTCTCAATGATAGTGGTGGAATTCAATGCCGTGTTTCGCCTCGACATCAGAAGGAATAAATGATAAAATGAATGATCGATAAAATGAAATACTTTATATTTATAGAGTATTTCGCTTTATCGAGTGGAAATCGGGCCCACAATCTGTCGGGCTTACCCTTTGACCCTACGACACGACTGGCAGTTTGAATGACTACCAACAAAACCACACTAAAGTTGTAGAACCATTTAGTAAAAATTACAAACAGTTTATATCATCAAAATATTTGTACCATCCGGTTGTTTGACACCAGGTGTCATGGACCGTAGGAAATCATCTGGTGTCATGAACACCTCATGTTGATCGTGATGTTGTGCTTGAAGTGTGGCAAAGTATCTGAACACTTTATCCGGAGTTGAATATTGACGCATTCGATTTTCATATTCAATTATCTATCCAGCAGCGTCCAGGGAAAAACAACTTATTATAATGTGGCAAATTTCGCCAAAAAAAAAAGGTTGAAGTTGAACTCCACACCAGGGTAAATATTATATTTAGTATAAAGTATTTGTTTAAAATATTTTTTTCAATATTTCATTCATATTAAAAACAATGTATGACAATGAATACTAGAAACAAAATCTACTGTGTAAAAAAATCAGGATTAACAGCAAATTATTTATTATACCATCAGGCTGCTTCATGCCAGGTGTAATTGCTCTTAAAAAATCATCAGGTGTCATATAAACTTCAGTATTTTCTCCATAAGTTAACTTAACTGTTGCAAAATATCTAAATATTTTATCAGGAGTTGAATATGCTCTCATACGATTTTCATATTCTATTATCTGTGATGACCAAAATAACATAAATTAATAAGCAAAACAAAATAATAATCTAATGAATGTGCAAAAAAATTAATGCTGTTTCGACTATAGACATTTTATTGCAGGTTTTGGTACCAGCTCGGAGAAATTAATTATTTTCTATTCCTCACTCTAGTAACAAGTCAATGCATGGTCTTGATGACTATTTGGAAAACGTGTTAGCTAGGTTCACTCTACCTACTCTGCTATATGGGCATAGATACAGCTATACAACATGAAAAGGAAATGCAAAATAAATGAAACAATTGGGCATTTGAATATGGTTTTGAAATCAATAAAAATCTACCTTTCTATCTCTAAAACCAATTTTCTCTTTTCTATATCTTTTCTTTCTAGTGTCAACTTGAGTTTCAGAGTCTGAATCGTTAATTTCTTCAGCTGCTGTGATGGATGGGAAAAATTGATTTTTAACCCTAAAACAGATTTTATTTTTATACTCTTAAAACCAACACTTGTATTTAGGTACTAAGAAAGAAAATACAGATAAAAACTAATTTTTTATGCCTGCAACTTACTATAATAGATACACCCAACAAACTTAAAAGCTCTAATAAATATAAGCAATAAAAAAATACAGGACAATCATTATTCATAAAGACTCAATGGAAAAATTATTTATGTTTATTTTTCTTTAAGCCCCAGAGGGGTTTGTAAGGAACACTGTCTTTTGGAAGGCTTGTATGGGGAGTTTGATCTAATACATAGAAAACAAAAAAAAAGTTTTACAAATTGCATCAGGATCCATCTTGCCCATTACTTTGAAACTATAAAAAATATGGAATATAAAGATAACAGGGAATATGGAGTGAAGTTTAGATAGATCAAACACTGAGTTATTTAATGAGACAATGAGATGTTGGCTTTCAAACTATTTTAATTTGAATATATTGTGACACACTCCCCATTAGATAGGCCCCCACAAAGTGATGTAATCCTTTGTGTGTCAGGTAATTCAAGTCAGAGGCACGGGATATGTAACAGTTTTTCTCTAGATGTGTCAGGCCCATGGGGTCATCATTCCCCAATAGATCACCACAAGCCGCTGTGCAAGTTTATTACTGTTATTATTAAAGTATATTTGATAGTTACTTACCAAATTGTATAAGTTGTGTATGAAACAGTGCCAAACAATAGTGAGTATAAAATATATTTGTAAGAATATTCAGATAGTTTTTCTGTGTCATAATATTTCTTACCACTGTGGAAGTTTATAGTTTTAGTAATAGATGGACCGATTATTTTATATATTTGTGCATGTTTGGGAATTTCTTGCACATAAGATAATTTTTTAGGTATTCTAAGTAATCGAGAGGAAATTTTATACATATTTAGTATGTTGTCTAATCTTTTTCTGTTTTATAGAAGGAAAACGTCAATTTTTATTTGGCTTTTGTCTACGAATTAAAAAAATAATGTACGCCACTGAGTTATAAGGTAACTATATGATATTTTATCAGGTTTCACCGTTTCAGAATTATTTATAATTATTTGACATTATGAGATCAACAGAGGACTATATGTCAATTGTCGATAGTTCTGCCAATGTCAGTTTATTTAACACTACAGTGTAAAGTTTACACTTGTACTTGTATCATTGAAATTCCACAAAGGACAGATTACAAAAACATTGTATTAAACATTATATTTGTTGCATTTTTACCAATTTAAAAGTACGATACAGTACCTACGTTACGGTACGGTGTATAATAGTTAATAGTAATACGGACAGTTAAGTCTATAACTTTTGCATTTTATGATCACAAAAGTCAATTTTTTTACAAAATATTCTTCAAATTAAATTTTTACCTGTTTTTCTACAATATTTACAGTTCTATTATAATTTTTTTTATATAAATTTAGAAATAAAGAGATTTTCTATGCAATTTGTACGGTATGTTTTCTAGACATAAACGTCATAAGTCAAATGAGTTTGAGTTTCTCCCAAGTTATGAGAACAGTCCTTATCTGTGGGGGAGGAAAAAGCACGAAACGGCTGTGAAAAATGTTCAATATATTTTTTTTGTGTAATTTCTAAATTCATTTAAAATACGAAAACTTTCATTGTAATTAGTAAAAAAAGGTAATTGACATTTTAATTATAAATTGCAATCTCATTTAAATAGAAATTATTTATCTTGGTGCAAACATTTTATTTTGTACGTAATAGAAAGGTTCGTGTTATGTAACCTTGGATCACGGGATTTCAGTATTGATCATTTAAGTTATTTATCAAAGGAAAGCTTTTAAGAGGTATGTTTCTTTTAAATATTGCAACATAATTATCAAACGTTGCAGTTTTAGCTAAGTTTTATGACACACCGTAGCGGTACTCGTTATTAAAGTGGATATAATATAAGATAAAAAAATGTTCACTAACAATCAAAACAATTTATTGTTTTGGCTATTCATGTTTATTAGTATTTAATTATAACTAAAGATTATTAAGTGTTATGTTACAACATTTATGAACATAACCTGAAAAAAATTAATGACGTTTTCGTCAGGCCTAATACACTGTTTCTATTTTTTCTTACGTTGACACATTAGGATTAAACATATTTTGCTTAGTATATATTTTCTCCTGTTATCATTCGGGAGGATGAAATGAATATAAAATAGTATAATAAAATATTTAAAGATAACAACATTTTCATAATTTTATCACTTTTTATTTAATTCATAACATCAAAAATCACAAAATTGGTTGTAATGATTTTCTTATTAGTTTTAATTAATTTATATATCTTTATTACAACATTTTTAGGAAATAATATGACAATGTGAAACACTTTTAATCATATTAACAATTCAGATATCTAGAGAATTGTTAATGTAAATTTTTAAATATCATATTTTGTCTATGTGCCAGTTAGTTTGGCATTGAGATTGTCTTGATAACCCAGTTTATAGTGTGAATAGAGCTGTTGATAGTTCATTACTTTGTTTGACTGTCAAGAATTTATTAATTTAAATACCTTTATGTACATCTAAAACTCTACCTGGCTGGTAGACAAATGCAAGTAATAAAGAGAGGCTGCTTTCAACTCACACCTCATATATTTTACTTTTACATGAAGGGATTTTACATATTTGTATAATCATATAATTTTTTTATAAATTGAAAACTGTTTTCACATTCAAATGCTTGTGCCAGAAGAAATCATTATAGGGTTGTCTGTCAGACACTACAAAACTAAGATGTGGCCAATATATAATAGTACAAATGAGGCATTCATTATGTTATAAAAAATATATACATACACTTATATAATATATTTTATATTAATTCTTAATCTATTTTTAATAGGATTGAAAGGAAAATTTTACTTATACACTAAAGCCAAAATTCAACATGCATCGTGCAAGGATAGTACTTCAAGCTTCAAATAAAATTGGCACTTCAGAAAGATTTGCATCATGGCTTCTCAACAAACCACAGGCTAGTAGTGTTGTATAATTTTTTTATATATAAGTCCTATAGATCCCATTTTGCTTCAACGTGAATAAATATGGTTTGGTCTATAACTGAAACTTAAAAATGTGATTAACAAATAAAAAATTGGAAAAAATGAACATTGCTGTATTTCATATGTTTATTTAGTAATAATAGGGCTTAATGTCAATGTAGGGATCTTTTTATATTGTACATAAAAATATTTCATTATCATATAGTATGTATCATTAGTAATCAGAAGGTATTGTGGTGCAGTGGGACTTCTTTCAGACTTTGACAGTAAACATGATGGTTGTCAGTTTGATTCCCACTCTAGGAAGTGTTGTCATTATATTCATGTCCCCTTTCCATTACGACAATGTGGTGTTAAGTTCTGCCACTAAACACTCTTTCTGAACAAAACTCACTCTGAAAATAATAAAAGAAATCTGTATGATGGATAATTAGTATCCACCTGAAAAATGTTATCGTGTTGTGTCAGTATTGTCATGACATTGTCACATAAAAAGTAATTTCCACTCCTACTTAATCTGATAAAATGTGGTAGACAAATACACACACATATAATGATTAAATTTGGCTATACGACAAAGAGATTATTAATTGTAATCTCATTTTGGAAATCACAATTTGACGTGAATTTATGTAAAATAAATTTAAAAAAAATGTTATAATTGCCTGGAACTGCCTGGACATCTGACTTTTTCTCTTAAAACTCATAGAGTGTTAAAAATATTATATACTTTCTTATCTATTGTTGGACAAGCCCTCTGCTTAGCATTGATAAGATAGATAATTTTTCAATGGCACTTATTATTACAACTAATATGATTACAAAAAGATTAGATATTTATACTAATATAGTCAATATGACTATGATGCCTTGATTGACAGAGAAATTTGAAAAGGGCCTTATTAACTTAAAAAATATTTTTTTGAATTTATATTCTAATTGCCAAAAAATTTAATTTAATCAATATTTATAATAAAGTTTTTGAGATCAATCCTTACTCAAAGGGAATTAATTATTTTTATTCCTTTATTTTGATAGGGCAAAGTACATATGTCATAATTTAGGCAGGTAGTAGAGAATGGAGTGTTTTGACACTAGATTTTTCTTTGTGTACTTTGTTAAACCAAAATTTCTACTGTATTATTTTGGTTAAATTGCTATCTGGAATAAATTTATTATTCAATTACAAATTATGGAAGTAATAAGTATAACCTTTTTTAATTTCAATGTAGGCTGCCGCTGTGACAATACAGGCCCACAGGCTGAAAAGCTCCACGGCAGCAGAACCCTTCCTTAATGGTTCAAGTTCTGCTTATGTGGAAACCATGTACAATGCATGGTTGACTGATCCTAACTCAGTACACACTGTAAGTATATTTATTTTAATTCATTTATTCTTTTTATTAATAATACTTTTTCTATTATATACTATAGTTGCATTTAGAATGATTATAGTGTTCCTTTAGCTCTATACATAATATATGGTTAGGGTTATATAATAAGCAGAATATTTTGCAAAAATTTTCTTTTATTATGGTAAAAAATACCATACACTCCTTTGAAAAGATATTTAATGAGGCCCATTGTTGGAGCTGAATAAATAGAATATTAATTTATTAATATTTTTTATTTCTTAGTGCCGTTCAATTATAATCATTAGTAATTATAATAGTAAAAGACAAAATATTTCAATACAATGGTATAATATTAAATTACAGTAGCTTTGGACAATTATTGTGATTACAAATCTTATTCTATAAAATTTAAACGACTGTTTTCGTCAAGGTTGTGACGTAAAAATTTCTATATGTACAAGGGCAATTTGCTAGTCGGCTCTAACTAGAGAAGTTAAACTTTAATAAGTAATTCACACTTATCTAATGAATTATGTAAATTCGCCCGAAGTAAACTAAGTCACTTGGATAAGCCTTTGCTGAGTAAATATTCATTTGTGAGAATTATAATCTAATATGCTTATTGAAACAGGAAAATGCGGCCGCTACATACCTACTATTTTTTGATTTCACCTGTAATAAGTATGTTACATATATTTTTAAATAGAATTTGTCTTATATTTTTAATTAAATAATCTTTTAAAATATTGTTGCTGATGCCATTTTTGCATAGTTAGGATAATAGAATATGTATATGACTAGCGGAATTTAGAAGTATCTCTACCAATGGTACAATGATAATATATAATGTGCTTGTTTGGTTGGACCAACCGAAGTGTTGTGTTCCTTAATCAAACACGATGTATCACCAAAGTGAACTAGATTTCACTATAGAAACTGTATATGTATCTAGTATTGTAATGTATAATATATTTTATTGTTTATTTGTGTTGCGTCTAGCTTTTATTTATAGTAAGCTTGTGCTCGTGGGAAATAGAGCAATTGATAAACTTGACACTTGGGTCAAGTAATTAAATACTTTATAGGTTATAAAATAGCTGTTAGACTTTGATGTTTACGTAAATCAGCAAAATATTATTTATTACCTGCGATGGTATCTTGGAATGTAATGACTATTTATAAACTTTAACGCATTATTAAATATACTTTACTTGATCTAAAGCTTTATGCTTTTTACCGAGCAGGGTAGCCAGAGAGGATGTTCGAATAATTTTTCTGTTTGATTTTTGAAAGAAGAAAAATAAATAAAGGTCAAAACTCTCTTAAAGCATGTCACATTTGTCATGTCATTACTATTAGTAGTACTTTTCCTTTTATTCGTAGTCGTGGGATGCATTTTTCCGCAATGCGACCAACGGCGCTCAGCCGGGCGTCGCGTACACGCCTCCGCCAAATCTGGCGCCCTATAATAAGAACGAAGTGCCTCTCACGTCACTGGTCCCGGCCGCCGGGGGCATGCCCTCTATATCAGCTGGTAAGTATTTTTTTTTGTTATTTTCAAGGGTAAGCAGAGGGAATATGGGAATTGGGCGTTAAGTAGCAGTAGAACTAGCACTCTGTTCTCCACTTTCCATAGAAAATAATTTCCACACAGAGAAAATATAATTGCACGCATCTGTGCATTTGCGCCACGACGGCCTCAAATGAATATTTATTTAACCCGGCGTTCGTCGCTATCGAGTAAAAAATACCACAGAAAAAACATATATATCTAGTTTTCTACATAATACAGAGATTTGCCGCTTCAAGTACCTGTGTTTATGTAATAACTTTTTAACATATATTTTTTGATTTATCACTTCAATGCCATGATTGATAATTACGTGTGCAATTGGAAGAAGGCTTTTACATAAAGAAAATATTTTATGGACTTCTCAAAGTCTGTAGTATCAATGCCTATGTGTTCCTAAAGATAATAAGGAGATTTGTTTGACCCAGCGATTTACAAGTTAAAGGAGTTTATGTAGCAAA
>DWAN01000434.1:0-24158 GCA_018230445.1 Heliconius hewitsoni | reverse complement strand
TTTAAACTGAACATATCATTTGTTCTCGTTCACAAAAGTGAGCTGTTGTGCACACTCCTATTAATGAGTAAACATATGAAACTTGACATATGTGCGTTTCTGAGATCTATCTTTTGTCATAGTCAATGTCAAAATTGTCAAATAAACAAAAATTTGTGAATCACAACTAAAACATTATTAAATTAGTAGTCATTTTTATTTTAAGAAATATATATATATATGTATATCTTGTCGCTGACTTCTCTGTAATTGAACATTTAATTGTTAACGTGCTAGTATATTAAAACCAACACAATGTCCGTAAATATCCCAGAATGCCCACCAAGCTTAAAATCAATTCAACATTTTCTGAAAACTGCAGCTGAACATGACACCAGGGATCCAATTGTTGCATACTGGTGCAGGCTACACGCTCTTCAAGTTGGCCTCAAGTTGACAACGAAGAAAACTCCAGAAGAAACAAAAGTGTTAATGGGTAAATCAATTTTAAAGTTTTAAAGTGCAAAACAGGGTAATCATTTCTGGCTATATTAAATTCATTATTAATATGTAAAACACATTCATGATTAATATGTGTAAATATATATACATAATAACATATAAAGATTTTACCTATTTAACAATATAACAGAATAGAGTTGATGTTATATAGAGAGAATGTTATGTAGAGGTATTTTTTTTAATAAAAATAATTATATTTTACAAATTATAATATGCTCTAGTATAATATGGGAACATATATTATTAGGCATTTATTAATATACATAATAGAAATAGAACTCAAAACAATGTTTTTGAAATTTATTTATCTGTTTGTCTGTGTGTTTGTTCATGCTAGCTTAACAAATTTGAATGCAGTTTTTACTATTGTATTTTGGCAATTTTCTCTTGACTTTGTGTTTCTTTTATTTCAATTGGTTAATTAATAAAAAAGTTATGTCAATATAAAGAAATGTATGCTTATTGTTTTTTTGATTTGGCTGAAATTTTAGCTATCAATGTAAGAATATTGTCTTTAATTCAGTTGAGAAAATAAATAATTGTGTAGTACATGTGAGCAAAGCTGCAAATAGATTATTAGCCAATAAATAAAATCTACATTGACAACCATACAAACATTTAAAAAGAAATATTATATATTTTTAAAACATAAGTAAAATTTATTGGTTTTCATAGTAAAATAAAAATAAAAAACTTCTATCAAGCTAATTTAATTTTCAAATTTCATATTATTAAGTAGTTATTTATGTATTGGTGTTTATGACTATTTTCTCATCCCCTTGGTGTATAAGGCATGCAATTTTGCCCTTATGTGTTCAAGTAAGACTATGATTTGATCCATTCTTATCTTTTTCGGGTAAAACACAGTGGGTGATGTTATTATTCATGATTGACTCAACATTGATGTTTTTCTATTTGATGACAATAATTTGTTTATTTAAGAAATATATGAAGTTTAATATACAACATATCTCTTATCCTACAGCAATAATGGATTGGTTGGAAGAAGCTAAGAAAATATTTAAAGACAATGAAGCTATTTCTAATGAAGTAGTAGCACAGGCACATTTAGAGAATTATGCTCTCAAACTATTTCTATTTGCTGATAAACAAGATCAAGAATTAAATTATGGAAAGTATGTATATATTTACATATAATAAATGTTGTAAAAGGTCCTAAAATATTGCTTTATTTTTTTTGCATTACTGTAATACTCATTTGTATCAGGTAGGCAGAGCAGTGTCCTGTAAAGCAGTGTAGATGTAGGTTCTGCTCTTGGGGTTGTCCCTCCTTTATTTGGGGACAGCGTTCACTTGCGTCTGGTATAAATAGGATTCGCGCCAGGTGACCGATTGGAGATTAAAAGAATTTATTGGTCCACTTATATATGAGGTTTGATGTCTACACTCAACCAGCGCCAGTGGTCCAACCCAGGGGAGCATCTAGAAGGCTCCCGAGATGTGCTCTTAGCCGGCGTAACTTAGAGCTGGCCAAAGACGCTGCGATTGTCGCAAGGTGAAGTTCCCAGAGGAATATGATGAATTATAGCTCAAACGTTGAAGTAACTTTTTGTTATGGAAGAAGACAAGTCAAACGAGCGCACGGGAGACCTGATGGTAAGTGATCACCGCCGCCTACCAGACCGCAGCCAACCAGAGTGTGTAACACCAGAGGAGCTAAAGGTCCGATCTTTAAAGTGGAGATAGATGCGCTTTTTCAAAGTATCCAAATCGTATCCATCTGGAAACAGTTGTGTGGCGTATAGATGGTGTGGATGCTACATAAGTTTCTGACGTACTATGCGGTTCGAAAATTCGGCAGCAGGTAACAGGTTAAACAGTTCTCCAGAACACGCCCCATGATAAAAGCGGTAGAGAACGCACAGCGAGGAGATATCTCTATCTCTGTGGAAACAGCCCCAAGGGATGTTCCAACAGAAGACATAACTTTATTTTGGGACTGGTCGACATTTTCCCAAGAAAGACTTGCGCGGCCGGAGTAAACAGCGTCCACTGTGCTATCATATCTGTATAGCAATGAATGCTAGAATCCTCTAAAATATTATTAATATGCAGAAGAAACAGCGTAGGGGCAAGGGGGGGCATCATGCCCCGGGCGCTACACACAAAGGGGCGCCAAAAGGTCTACAAAACTATTTAAATGTATTAAATTGGGAGTATATTTTATATATACAATTATATGATGTTCGTCTGGGGGGCGCTGAATAGGTATTTTGCACCGGGCGCGAGTTACGCCCGCTTCGCCACTGGCATGGAGTGCCTCTATATTCGGCGGTTGTTAGACAACTACCTCCAGCTGGCGTCGAAACTAGTAACTGATGCCCGATTATTCGCGTATATTTTGTATTTTTATACATTTTTGGAGACCCGACGTTTCGAACAAAGAACTTATTATGAAAATACTTAGTTAATTTTTGTATGTTATGTATTTTATAACTTACAAAAATACTTTTATTTTAAACTAGCGGCCCACACGCGGCTTATATAGTCTATTACACTCCTGAAGAATATAGCTTTCATACAAAACAAAAATAAAATAAATCGGACTAGTAAATCCAGATATCTTAGCATTTAAACAAACAAACTCTTCCGCTTTATTATAGATTTAATATTTCTAGGAACATTGTCAAAGCATTTTACACAGCGGGTGTAATTTATGATGTTCTCACTACTTTTGGAGATTTGACTGATGAGGCATCACAAAACCGCAAATATGCAAGATGGAAAGCTGCTTATATTCATAACTGCCTTAAAAATGGAGAGACACCTGTACCAGGTAAATATATACCTACATATATTGGGATTCCACTAAATAAAGCTATCATTGTAAGTACAAAGCAAGTTAAACATTTTAAAAGCTTGATATTTGAACGAGTAGAATTTAACCTATATATTTGTATTAATTAAAGGTCCTATGCAGCCTGAAAATATAAATGAAGAAGATGGAGAGTCTACAAACGATGTACCAAGTCAACCTAGAGTTGCAGACCCCGGGAGCTCTTTTGGATTTACTTCAGTGACACCAGCAACTCCTCAAGACTTATTACCAAGTGTTCCAACAAGTTTTAACAATAGCCTTCCTGATCCTAATATGGCTATGAGAGCAGCCTCTCAATTACCACCAGTTCCTTATACTCCAGATCCAAACCCTGGGGGTTTTATTCCATACGATCCCTCCCAACAGCCAGCACCGACTCCGTCAAGTACATTTTATGGTGATAATACCACGTCAGTCGCTCAACTAAATCCAGATCAAATAGCAAAAGCTCAGAAATACTGTAAATGGGCCAGCAGCGCTCTAAACTATGACGATATTAAAACTGCAATCAATAATCTAAGAAATGCTTTAGAACTGCTGCAAACTGGACGTGATCCTGCCTAAGTATTGTATACTGATAATGTACATGATATTTAAACTGTTTCAATCACAAGGTCGCTTACAAGAGAACATATTCATTTCACGTGATCATTGCACTTTTCAAATGCATATTATTACATCATTTACATTTGCTTGTCACTTATTATTATTACTGCTTCGGTTTTACAAATTTCTATTCTTTAAGGGAAAAAGTGGCAATGTGATCTTTTAATAAAATATACAAAATGATTTTATTTTTTAACCACATTTTAATCATACTTAGGTTATACTTTTACTTCCTGTTAAATAACAATACTAATTATAACAAGTCCAAGTAAATATATTTTACCAATTCGTTTTAAATTCTCAGTTACGTAAAGACAATGAGAACTCTTATATTATTATAAATGTGTATGTGGCACTTGTTATAATAATTATACATAATATATTATTTAGTTATATAAATATGTAGCAGTTATCAAAACGATTTTTTAATATAATAAAAATATATCATTTGTATATAACCTAATTTTATTAAATTGTACCTGCATTTTTTTATACGCAATTTCAAGTAGTCTTGCAGATATTTTTTTCCCATATGTTACGACAACCTGTATAGTGCAGGTATTCTATACTACCTCGGCAAAGTATAGAATACCTGGGGCATCCAGGCAACGAATGAAATATTATGAATAGTATAATCCATTGCATACATTGCCTAAATAATTTATTAAACCCCTAGGGGATCTTATTGATACTGTTCCACCGGCAATATGTAAAATAAATAGATATTGGTCTATATTCGAGCTACAGCTCCTTCCTTCCTTGATCTCTATACTTGTCTTATACATACATGACCGGCTGCATATTCAGTATTGTATAGAATGTCTAGACAAAGCCTATACATTGACGTTGTGTTGTGTTCTACACAACTGAACTATACAGATTGCCAATAACAGATACATGTTCGTCTTTTTTTATATCAAAGCTATTTTTTATATTATTACCTGTTGGCGATTTTTTTTGTTTAGATTATGTAGTACATGCAAATTTATTTGTTCACAAAACATTAAAAAGTTATGTCTTAAAAACTTTTAAGACTTTTCCCCGGTTCAAAAAAATATAAACAAAAACATAATTATATATAGGTAGTGTGATTATTAAGTAAAATATAAACATCTAATTCTTGCTTCAGTTGAATTAACACCTCATACTTTATTTGATCGATCGATGTCTTATAAAGTTTTTTTTAATTGATGATTTTTTAATTTTTAATTGATCGATGTCTGTACACGGAAGACCTATGAGAATTATTATTGGAAGCCTTTATAAAGGTAACAGAACTGAAAACAATGTTTTTTTATTTGTTTGTGCCTTTGTGTACGCTTATCTCAGAAACGGCTTAACCAATTTAAATACAGTTGTCACTATTGTATTTTGTCAAACTTCCCTTTAACACTTGCTGTTTTTTATTATAATCAGTTCATAAATAAAAAAAACATATTTCATAAAGCATTGATTGCCAAAAAATGAGTGTTGTATTGAATTGACTAGTTTAGAAATCGTCTTTAAAATGATAATTTTATTTGATCGCAAAAGGAATTAAGTTGAAAAAATAAGTATTTATGTAGCACAAGCGGGGGAAGTTGCGAGCGAGTCGCTAGTGTTCAATTAAACTATTTCATTTTATGTATACCATTTATTCACTTGACATTTGCAAACACGTTACACGACACGATTTTCGATATTTAACACATGTTGGTGACTTTACTATTAAAGTGCTTATTAAATACATGTTTGTATAATTTTATATTATTGTAACCCCATTTAAAATTAAGAGGTCAGTGTTAATATTAATATGTTGCAGCTAGTTTATTTTACTGATGATTATGACATTGATATTCAGTCATAATAATCCTCAGTCACCATTGACTAGTATAATAAAGATAGGTCTAAAATCTAAAAATCCGCACTTATTTTGTACATGGTTGTCACATTCCAAATTACAATTGAGCAAAATGTATTATATATACATATCATTATATGTATCTATATTAAAATAATGTGCGTTAATCAATAAACGTCAACACTACACGTCTACCGTACGGTGGCAGTGCCGAGGTCCTACGTCTACATCAGGGACGTTACGGTTGCAACATTTAGGATATGGATATAAGGAGATTATTATATTGGTTACAGATATTACATTATTTCGGACCCGATATCCGACAATTTCGGTTATGGTTCCCCGTGACATCCCTGGTCTACATGTTAACTTATTCACGTGCTCTCTACACTCGCTCACTTACAAAATGAACTTAGTTTTACTGCTTAAATTAATATCACTTTTAGATAAGTTTTCTATGGCATCTAAACTTAGAATTACGTTAAGAAATTAATTTAGATTAACTTGAGATTGAGTGTGCCCAAGAAGGAAAACTGAGCGGCGAAAGATACTTATTGTAACTAGAAGCGTACTAATAGGATACATTTTTAAAACGATGACTAGTTATAATCACAGTACAAATTCTCATAAAATACTTCAAACTTTCTACAAAATCAGGTCATACATTTGTGCTATTTTGAATGAATGTGCATGGGACTGTTGTTGATAGAATGTAAGTATTGAATATTATTTTAGTCTCTCTTCAAGCCGTTGCCGTTTTGCGTGGCCGCGGACTTCTCGCGCTCCTCCCGGCGGCTGGTCTGGTACCTTTAAAAATAAATGACACATGACCTTAAATATATTTGGTAAAATTCCGAAATTATTATGGTTCAAAAAAAAATTCACAATTGAACAGCAACGTCAAGAAATGTAGGACCCCTCGTAACCCTTATTACACAAAGTCACATTTTGGCGTACTTCATGGATGCCCCCTTATAAATGCCGCCCGTACTGAACGAGGCACGGAGACCTTGATTCAGTGAAATATATAACACATTACATTACGTAACTTCTGAATTACGCTCCAAGTCCAAGTCATCATTTTTCAATGCTGTGCAATGAACGCTATTTATTTGTAACGAGAAATAGTTCGCCGATTGAAGGCGGCCACATGCGGATGAATTGAAATAGGTACCTACATTAATATTTAAGCGACAAGCGATTCGTCATAGCGAATTTTTTGGCGCCCGGCCATAGTGATACTCGCGTTATAGAACTAATTTTATTTCGTAACTCATGTTTACATCGCTTAAATAACTCAAGGTGCACGCGGTTACTATTTGGTTTTTTAAGCTTTATAGTTGGTAATATTTACACTTTCATCTTAGCCGTTACGTACATGAAAGCCTCGTTGCAAGCACGTGGCTCATTAAAAACAACGTGTTAAAATGTTAATTACTGGTAAAATTAACTAGTTAACTAGCACGTATAATGACTGGATCAAAGCTATCTTGTACGCGAGGCAAATTCTTCGGTTAATTCGTTTTAGAATATACAATGACGCAAACTCTGCCCACGACGTGGCCGTGGTCATGACGGACGGCTATTTCGCTCTGACAACTTCAAATATATTTTATTTCCGAAGCGAACTGTTATGATATATAACACAAATATACAAATCACTTGTACAAAAATCTCCAGTGAATATAATATGTAAATGTACAGTTCTGTTTAAAACGTTTGTACTGGAAATAATTTACGAGACAACATTGAGCGTGGTATTGGGGGCGTCCTTAATTATTGTTATCGGTGCTCTTAAAAATATACACTTGCTATCGCTATTATTACGAAAGTGCAAAAACCTTTTTATTTCTTAAGTTTTTTATCTTTTTATTTCTTAAATAAACTCGTTTGTAGCCCGAAACTGATACAAAAGAAATACATTCTAAAGTTATAAACAGATTCTTCTATTTAACCTGTTTCGTGCTGTATGTAACGTATGATAACAGAACAATGAAAATCTCATAAATTCAAGCTTATAAGATATATTATACTATTTTATATAATTGTGGCAATAGAAGATACTAAATCGTTTCTGATTTGCGTTTTTAGCGTTTATGGATGAAATAAGTTAAGGAAGTTAAAATTGACCTTTACATTTTAAAATAATACGTATTATTCAGCAAATTACTACAACTTACCAAACAACAAGTCTTCCGGTGAGCATAAAGAAGAAGACGAGGGAAGGTGCACAACGGTCGAAGGGGTCGCCGACCATCACATGCGAATACGCCGCCAGGATCATTAGCAGTACGAGACCAATGTTAGCCGTGTTCTTTATTTTATCTGTTAATGTATTTTTTTATTATTATTATTCAAATGTACATATTAGATATTATAAACTTCAAAGCATGCATATTGATGGCTGCATACATGGTAATGGCAGTGGAACTCTCCACTGGATATTCGGCAAAACGCAGAGTTCCGAATATACGGCGAGCTCCCTGACTAAATCGTTGGATACACCTACCACTTACTAGGCGAAAGTATTCCGCCGATGTGTGACGATAAACGACTTATAAACTATTTATTTAATATAAATTTATAAACATTTGATCTAATGACTTGACGACACAAAACAGTTTGGTACGATATTTAAACTCATAAATTAAAATGTATTTTTTTAATACTAAATCTTTATTTTCTGTAGAAATATGATGTACGTTGTACTTATAATATATTTTTCTAAAACAGTTTCTCAAAATCAGCCATCATGCCTATTTCTACGGAGAGCAGGGAACGGAGTGTCTACTGCTACGTTTATCCACATAAGCGTGAACGTTTACGCATCTATTGCAGCTCGTCGAAGTACAACCTAGTAATGAAAATCTACGTTCTCGGCTGTTTGCTTTTATATCATATATACGTTTTCATTTCAGTAAATTTATGAGTTAGGGGATATTATTTTAATATAAACATTTTCTCAATTCCGCCTTGATGACGTTTTAATTAAATCAAAATATTATAAATCAAAATGGATTTTTCCCCACATCATATTAATAGATTTTTGTCAAACGATCCCAGAAAGTAATTATTATACTTGTTACATTATTGCAAATAATAACTCTATAAAATAGATATTCAGGTAAATATATGAATATGTGAATAAACTTACGACTTGGTATGATGGCAAGACAAAGTCCAAACAAAATTTCAAGCCCGCCGACACTTCTCCGATACCATTTTGACGGCACTTTAAAATCCAACATGCCCGTTAGTGGGAATACTTTTGCATATCTTACATACTCTTTCCTCTGAAAATATAATCATATAATATTTATTACATTTAATTAAAGTCCACAGAATTTTAAATCAATATGTTATAGAGCTTTTATTATTGTTTTTGTCATTTTCCTATTCATTTTAATTAAAAATATTTTAACTAACTGTAATAACTGTTTCAAGTAGTATTTTTAATAAACCAATTAAATTTCTTAGGCGAGTTGTGGTGCAACCCACAGGGGCACAGGCGTGTAACTGTAAACGCGAGAAGTTGTGGGTTCGATTGATGAAAATTTAATTTCTTAAATATTGAATATTTTCATTTCTTCGCTCTGGTGTCGAGCAAAGCGCGGCGTTGAGTTCTGCTACTCAATACGCAATGCCTCTAGAATCCGGTTGAAAGTGGGAAACCGTGTTTTGTTGGGTGTAAAGTGTTTTAATCGTAACGGAGTGTCTTAATACTAAGTTCTAGGTTCCCTAGGCCAATCCTGCTATGTGCGGGACACTACGTAGGCCAAAAACATTTATAAAATGTTTAGCTTATATTTATTCTTGACGATTAAAAGATAAAAATGATATCTATTTACCCAATATTAAGCAGACTATAAATAAGGATAACATATTTAATTTAATAGTTGATAAACTAAAACGGGCAAGCTTTTGCTAGCCTTAACTTTATCATATACTAAATATAGATTGATTGTGCTAATTTTAAGTATTCGTTACTTGCTCGCATGCCGATAGCTGTCAAAATTGACGACAGACAGAAAACATTATACCTCCTGTAACGTATTGTTTTTATTGCGTTGTATGAGCACATTAATTGTCATAAATCTTGACTTGTTTACAATACAAAATGTTGTCTTGTTATTTATATGTTAGGCAGATTTAGGACACTGGGCACAGTCTCCTTTGTCACATTGAATAAATAAATCTTGATACAATATTTTTGTCGTACATCATATCGGTATTGAAACCAACATCACATACTGGTGTGACAAATTAAGATGAGGTTAATAATATCGCAAAACGAATTTGTGTATCGTGCAATCTTCACTATACTCTAGTCAGCAAGAAATATAAGCTGTTGATCAATATAAACGTTATAAACGTTATATAAGACGTTTATTGTTTTACTACTGGCTAGTGAATTGCTTGTCTTGCATCATAGTGGTGCTTTCCAAGTGAGACCTAATAAATGATAATGCATTGCGGAATTACAAAAATTTTGATAATAACTCAGTTCGAGCAGAGAGATATCTTGCTAAGGTTGAAGAAAATATATTTTTAAAAGTATTGTCTCTAGTAATAGTCTATCCTATATAATATCTTGCACCTAGTCTATAAGCTTTACGTTGATGGTAATTTTTTTTCTTTTATTTTCTCAAGACATAAATAGCAGAATAGACAAACATTTTTAGGCTGTTACATAAAAATTTAAGTAAGACTTAGTTATGCTTGTACTTAAGATAAGATTGTGAACTAGCCTATTAATGTAATTTATATTTTGTATTTCAAACTTAATACTATGAAATCAACATACAACATAATAGAATAAATAAATCTATAAATAATAATGATATTTATTTTTAAGTTTTTCTAATATTTTTTAGCTGTAAAATACACATCAGACCATATCCACTGTCACAATAAGCAGCACTGCTGGGCATTAGGCGTCTGGCCAAATACTAAAATAGCAAGCCACATTGCTCCGCAACCAAAATCTTTATGCATCTAACGAACGGTCTTTTTCATTTTTGATTCAATTACAGCAAAAAAAAAATAACAGTACTTACCAAGTCTTTATGTAATTCTTTTGATATGAGAGGTGTCAGTTTAGTTATACCAACAAATATGAAGAAAATTCCTAACAGAACAGACAAGCTCTTAAGAACGATGGAACCCATTTTGTTTGTACAAATAAAATCACGAAGAATTAATAAAAAATTACACTTTGAACTGCATTTTTATTTATAAATAAATTATAATGAAATATAATTCAATAACAAATTACTTTAGAAAGAAAAGTGAATAAGTATTAAGATGATATACCGAAAAGTTCACGCATTAATACACATTATTGTTACTTATTAAATATTCGATCGACTACGGGGAATTTTGCAAGGCACGTTTCGACGTTCGCGCCGGCGCGAAAAAAATCCATACCACATATTTTAATAATGTTGATATAGACGCGAATATTTTGGCTCGTCTATATGAACAGGAATTGCCATCGTTAAAAATACTATTACCCTATCACGTGTACTTTTCAATTATCCTTATAAAACGGGGTAATAGAAATCTCAAGGCTAACCACTTTAGTTTTTTATATCATATTATCAAATAATTTTCGTAAGTACGTAAGTGTATTAAATATATATTTTTATATAAACAAAATTATTATATACTGGAATACGCCGTATTTACAGAAGTTAAGCAATATCGCAAAAAAAAGAGAACTAATGCTAGCTGGACACACAATATTATTGTCAATAAAGTACGTATTGCCAATAATATTTTGTGTATGCTATTGTGTGTATGAAAAAATTGTATTGAATCAGGGTTTTTCGGGTTGCTTAGCAACGGTTGTAATTAACATGTCAGACAATAAATTGCCTTTTAAATAGAAAAGTATTTTAATGCATTAGTATGGAGAATATTATGTGAGAAAAAAAATAGCCTGTTTATCAAGTATCTCTATATGAAATTTTATCACAATCAACTCAGTGGCTTGGCCGTGTTTGCGTCACAGGCAGACAATTCCTTTCGAATTTATAATATAGAAATGGATATATATTATACGGTAACTTTAGTATCAGTTTTATCTCAAAATCTGTTTAAATTAAAAACACAGTAGTATTCTAATATTCTTCTTCTTCTTATGAGAAACAAAGAGTGTATTAAGCTTTTAATAACAAATGCTTTTAAAACGATAAATAATTAATTTAGTCATTTACCATCTTGAAGAGCTTTATGGCAAACATTACTTTCCTCCTGAAAGAATGAGATAATATTGAAAATGCTAGAATTGACTATGAATTATATATAACTGTTAAACTGCTTAATTTTACATATTTTCAATCAGTTACTGAATTGTTCTTTGCTTTATCGTAAGCATACCATCACGTTGTGGGTTTTCTCTCCACTCGGAGACAAACTATGGTTATTTCTGGTTACAAGACATGAGCGCGGCATCGAGTTTCGCCACTCACTCTTTGGATGCTTTCGTTTTTTTTCGGTATGCTTTTGTTCTTTATTAAGGGTGGCTTTAATTTTTTTTAATAATGCACTTTGTTTCTCGGCTGCTGTCATGGTTTTTCCTATTTTTTTTAATTTTAGGTATTTTTAATAATTTTAGGTGCTCTTTTTTAGATTATCCATTAGGTTATTTTTTAATAGACAATGAACATGGATATACCGCGATATACCGGCGTGGAACGTGATTAGAACGACCAAATTTTCATACCATTTCCAGGTATGAAAATCCACCGGGACACAAACTGAAAATAGGAAAGTTCCGTTCAAAACGGGACGTCTGGTTACATTAGGAATACCACAAAACACAGGACTAACATTAAGATTGTAAATAAAACGAGTTGGCATAGAAAAATTATTGAATATTATTTATATTCTTTTCTGAACTAAAGGCAACTAATTAGGTTTCTAATTAAAAGCTGTTTACTTTCAATTTTTTTACTACATGATCAGGAACATTAAATTAATTGCAATTTGTAATAATGTAGTAACGTTGATTTATCATGCTTCAGGACTACTTCAAAAATAATTTAAAACAAATGGATAAAATAAAAATTCAAAATAAAACTATATTTGCTGATGTATTCAATAAACATTTTTTATACTCATCCATAAATTCCTTTGAACCACATAATAATATCTGATCAGTAGATAATAATTTGTAGTTATCTAAATATTTCATATTAAATTTTTCTGCAACTAATGGCTCTTCATACTTTGCAGTTTTTAAAACATCTTTATTTTCAATACTAAGAAAAACTAAATAAGTGAAATTCCAATATGAGCGGTATTCATATAAAACATTTCTAAATAAAATTTCTTCAATGTTCTTACAGCAAAACAATAAAAGCATTTTAGTCATGTCATCTTCACTATTCAGTATATTGTCAATAATAGATAAGAATGGTGCTATTCCTGTTCCCTGCGCAATCATTATAATTCTACTATATTTATCTGGTTCCCTCTCATAAAATCCATAAGGTCCTCGCCATAAAGTATCATCTCCTATTTTTAAATTAAATAAGTAGTTAGATACCACACCTTCATTATATTTTTTAACAACCACTAAAAAGTCATAATCTTCATGACTGTTCTTTTTTAATCTAATAGGAGTGTATTGTCTGCTACAGGTAAAGTCATTAAAAGAATATTTAAGGAGAAAATGATCACCAGGTTTCCACCAAATATTACAATTATCATGACACATTTTTTTTAATTTTATGACTATTACTGAACAACATATTTTTACAATGTCCATTATAACAAATTTTGTGTATTCAATTTCTGAAATACCATTAAGTATAAAATTATCATAATTAACAAAATGAGCATTCTTATTTTTCTCATATATTTTCATTCGTTTTTCATACACATCAAATACACATGGATTACAACCACTATGACAACAGTCTTCTTCTGTTGGTTTGCAGGGTGCCTGCATATTTTAATATTTCTTCTGCCTTTTTTTATGTAACTTTACAAGGGGGTTATATCATTAAATTAGATAGCTTATAGCTAAGGCTAACAGCTAGATACTATTTAAAGTTAATACTTTAATTATTGTTTCTAAAAAAACCATCACACCAGAAGTTTTCGATTTTATATTTGCTTTTACTGATTTTGTCTTAACTCCTAAGTCGATACAAATTGAAACTCTCAAAATTACATAACTTAAATCTTTATGAATTTTATATCACACACAATCACTTATTATAATATTTAATTTTGATGCTAATAATTTTTCATAAAAATTTAAATAAACATTGAGAGGAGACTCTATAGAGTATTTGTGTTCCTTGATTGAAAAGTAATTAGAAATTAAATTAATAATTTATTAGGTGATGTTATGCCTACAGGCTACAGACAAAGTACAGACTGCAGAACTGCAGAAATGCCAACTGCCCTTTTGGTATTCTGTGAGAACTGCAGATAATAAAAATATATTACTTTCGGCGTTCGGTTAAATTACGGTGAAAAACAATAAATCAGTGCGAGCGGTGCAGTCGCACCGGGTCAAAAGGATAGGGGCATCAAAGTCTACGATCAATTCTTCTATATTTTTTTTCATCAAGAATCAAGAAATGTACAAGAAAAATGAAAGAATGAAAATGAAACATACAATCTCGCTCTCATGTCACTATCACTAGCCGATACTATTGATTTTGAAAATGTGATTTATTAATCATCACTTTGTTTAGCGCGTAATGTCGGTTTTTAAATTAGTGCAATAATTTCTACCAAAATGTAATGTTATAACTTGTATATAGTTATTATAGTCTTTTAAATTTATGTATCTACTCGAAATCTGAAATTATTTTGACCATTTTTAAAGGGCATCAAGTCCTAAGCTGCACCAGGCAGCAAATACCCTAGCTTCGCCGTTCGCTTAGCTTCGGCGAAGTATATATATTTAATTATGTTTTGTTATTAAAGCAGTCTCACAATTTTATACATTTATCGAAAAGCCAAGCCAAGAGGAATATAACCAAAAAAATATTATAACTGAGGCCAGTAGTGTCGCATACGCACATGCGTGTGACTGTAAATGCGATGGTCGTGGTTATTTTTAAATTAAAAATAACATTAATAAATAATGTACAGAAAGCGAGGAACGTTGTCAGTAAAATAATAATAATAATTCGTCAAAAAATGCATAAACTGGAGTATAGAAAATCCGCAGTGAGAATAGACACAAAACCGGGAAAGTTTATAATGTCATAATATCCATCCAATTTTATTCCTTTTTAATTAGAAAACAAAATTATCATAGTAATGATCGTTGACATATTGATGTCAAGCCAGAAGATATTAAAGTACAATACTTTTGAATAGCGTTGCTTGAACTACTAGTTTCCATCTACCCCATTTTTCTGAATAGTTTCTAGTTATATTTTTTAAAAGTCTAGTATCATATATTACTATAGCGCCCTCTACACTGACGCCAAATAAACACCGGCTAGCGGCTAGCGTTCAGCCCGCCATAATATTCTTTTTAGCTACTGCTATATCGTTAGCTGTAAACAATTCTGTGAGTACGCTTTATAGTTTTATTAATTTGTAATTTAATTTTATAAATATCAAATAAAGGTGTAATTTTCTTGCTCTATAGAAATATTTTGGTACTTTTAAGTTGCCTAGTTTGGATATAATCTTTAATTACCTAATGGCAGACTCCATTATATTGGCTTGGGACTCGTAAAATAGTGAACATTGTATTAAAAATGTTATAGTGTAGAGTAAAAAAAAATCTAATAATTTCTGCTTTTTTATAGCAAAATTAAGAATGTGTGGAAAAACGTCTAACTTATTTTCAGTCTATATTTGTACAAGCCCTATATAATCGACTTTATATTTAACAAACGTGAGCGTCCTAAAGGCTAATGACTCTTAGTTTTGTTTATTTTCTTATACATTTCCTTTGTTTCTTTCATTAAATATCTATATTTAATAACAATATATTTAATAAAGAATCTTAGTCTATAATATATATATTTTTCAAATTATTTATTTATTTATGATTTATTTTGTAAATCTATATTATTTTACATTTTTTGTAATTAATTTTATAATTATACAAGCCTATCACATTTTCAGATTTTAGTTTCGTGCATAGCTGTATTTAATATTTACCAAAATGTCGGACGATGGATCAACAGCAGTTGAAAAGAAAGGACGCGGTAGACCTAAATCTAATGGGACACAATCAGTGAGCATTTTCATATAAAAATGTATAGTGCTATTTTTATATATACATATATTATTTTAACTGTTTATTTGTATATTTTAGGAAGCCAAAGGTGATGGTAAGAAAAGAGGAAGGCCAGTAGTACCAGCTGCTAAATCTAAAGAATCAAAAAATTCTTCTGATGATGAACAAGCACCTATAGCAAAACGAGGAAGAGGCAGACCCAAAGGCTCTAAGAAAAAGGCTGCTGCACCTAAATCTAAGGTATGGTTCCTAATATAATTTGCAAATAAATAACAATATATCTTTAATATAAAATACATATATTTTTTTATGTTTTATAATTTTAAGAGTTCCTCTGGAGAGGGACGATCTCGTGGTCGGCCACGCAAAGATGCACCTCCACCTAAAAAAGATGCAGGATCTACTGAAGAAGAACAAGAAGATGAAGAAGAAGAGGAAGGTTCTGATCAGTAAACACATATGTTTCTCTCACAACTCACTCTTAGTGTAATTTGATTGTCATCATAACTCCTTACAGTGTAACTATTCATAAAAAATATTCGTGAATATGCTATATATAGGGGTTATCATAACAACAAGTCTCAAATGAGATTGCTCCTAAATTTTAATCATGTAAGGAAAATTTTAAATTAAAAATAATTAACACATAAATTAAGAGATCATTTTTCATGATTTTACTGCATTTACTTGGTCTATTTTATTGCAGAAGGTCTTACATGGTTAAAATTTTGGGCAGATATAGCTCTCCCTAGCAACGTACAAGTCTAAGATATAATTTGTAAGATCTTTTTTTTGTAGATTTATTCTATTTCTATTATAATAAGTATTTTGTAATCTCCTGATTTATATTGTAAGAAATCAAATAATACAATTTTTAGATTTATCAATTTGACTGAAAAGTCAAGTATTATTTTCTATAACAATAAATATTTCATTTCATTTAGTTATTTTTTTCTCCCTTTTCTGTTATTTAACATTATTTGTCAAATGCTTTACATGAAATTGTAATTAATTAGATTTTTTTTTGTATTTAATCATGTTTAGTGCCATTCAAATATTTGGAGCAGACTGAAAAGTAATATAATTTTGAAAATAAATTTTACTGTGTGTTTGTGCGTGAATGTACAATTTTAGAACAATATTAAATAAATCTATAAAATTATGATTTTTCTTTGCCAATGATCATATAGCTCTATATTCCAAAGTATTTATAAAGTTATTTACTTTAGAATGAACACTACAAAGTTATTGAAATTCTAAGGAAAGCATCTACTGTACATTGTAATATATTTATAAATAAACAAATATAGTAATATATTAATTAACTGCTAACATTAGTACCAAATAAGGTCGTTTTTTTAGTGAGCTTCATTCCGTTTTGTTGGTTATTTACAGAAACAAACATATTTACTTAAGCCATTTAAAATTTTAAAATATGTTAAAATTATTTCTATTAAATGTTTTTTTTTAAATAGTATATAAAAATGTGTAATTAAGTTTTTTCAGTTTATGGAATTATTTATAGTAAAGATTTTTATTTAGCGTCACGTTTTATTCTGCGCAAACAGTGGGCATAGAGAACATGAAAACCTAGTGTAAAGACACTCCGTTTCCCATTCTCTGCTGAGCTCTGAAGGCATTGTGTGTTGAGTGGCGGAACTCAATGTTGCGCTTTGCCTCGTTATCAGAGCGAAGAAATTAAAATATTAAATATTTTATTAGTAGGTAAGGAACCCAAAACCGTTGCTTGTGCGCCTTGTTGCACCGTGCTCCTGCGCCATCTCTGTTTAAAATTATAATCATAATATTTTTTAATATTTCTATTCTGTAAGTTCTTATTTCTTAATTCTAAAGAATGTCATGAAATGTGAGTCTTAAATTAAAGTTCAAATTTAATTTACTAGGAAAATTTTGCCATAGTCCTTGGTTTAGAGACGTCCAGTTCATATTTTTTTAATCTATTTATAAAGTAAACAGAAAAGTAGAAAAATTAGGCAATGTCTCAAGTCTCGACTAAACAAACTAGTTGATTATTTCACAAGGAATTTTGTGCTCTATAGATCTTTTACAAAATTCAAGCCCTTTGAAGTTTAATCATTAATGTAATAATATCAAATGTTGCAAGTATAAATTAAGGAGTTAATTGTGGTACTTTTTATACACGACGACTATATTCAATAAAAAACAAGCATAAAACAACATTTACTATAATAATAATAAAAAGAAAAAAAATTAATCTCGTGTCGTCCGTCAGAAGCGGTTTACACTCTCATAAGAAGTTATCACTTTAAAATGCTTCACTTTTACTGAATTTTAGTTTTTTCACTAAGAAGTAGCCTCTGTACTTTTTTAAATGACATCTGTGTACTTTCTTGTAATTCTCGTGTCATCTTCTAGGTAACTGGATTGGAAAAAAAGTTGAAAAGAAAAAAGTATTATAAATAAATATTTTTAAGTCTTATTCCACAATTGCAAGAAAATATTTTTTAGAAAACGTATAAAAATTGGAAACGCTGGAAGTTACGTTAGATTTTTTACACGTTTCATTACAAAATATTAAATAAATTTATTATATTTAGGTAAAAATAGATGTCTGAAAGAAATGATATCAAATTGAAACAAATGAATATGATATCATTATGGCGGTGTGCATTGAGTCACGATATAATTATTTTGACATTTTAATGCGAGTGATTCACAGTCTTTTCACAGAAAATTTAAATATTTAAAGTTATAAATATGAAACTGAATTACTTATTGTGCTATATAGTAAGTATAAATTATATTTAGTTAAATGCAGTATTTTTCCGCTTTTTTAAATCTCAAAAAAAAAAGAAGA
The DNA here is from genome assembly GCA_018230445.1 of Heliconius hewitsoni. Taxonomy (NCBI): domain Eukaryota; kingdom Metazoa; phylum Arthropoda; class Insecta; order Lepidoptera; family Nymphalidae; genus Heliconius; species Heliconius hewitsoni. Next base: position 5,308 of record DWAN01000434.1, on the reverse strand, counting down.
AACTTTTGTTATTTTACAAAAAAATATATTTATCAATTTATTTACTTATAATTTATAATTTAATATAATCCTTAACATCTAACTCGTAATTCATGAGACGTTATATTGCTTAAACGTAGAAAGGAGGTAAAATAAAAGTTTAAGTGGTAACACCTGACGCTTGGTATGTGAATATTGGATAGATATAAGCATAAGTATAATTTATACATTGAGTGTTGAATGTTGATACTTGCGCATTTCCCGTTTTGTAAACTTCGCTGCTTGCGTCAGTTTGCCAGGTTGGGATAAAGTTTCTCCGTAACGTATATTTGTTTTATTCAAAATATCATTTATACTTGTTTACTCGTAAAGATTAGAACGTTTCGTTTGAATATATCAAATAACTTGCTTTTACGTTATTTTAAGTGAACAAGTGAAAACAATAGTGTGATGAGGTGTTTTAGTATTTGTGCTGTCAAAAAGTTTTGAAAGTTGCTGAACTTTTCATTGTGTGTTTTTGTGATAAAATGTTGGAATATTGGAATGCAGTAAATATTGTTAACGATGTTATTTTTAAAGGTTTGTATTCCTAACTCTTATACTACGTAAATACTTTTATATAACTTTACTGCTTCACCTTTTTAAATTATTAAGTTTTATATATACTTTCTAAACAATTCAACACTTTTATTTAAATAAAAAAAAACTTATATCTGTTTTATGTACCATACTTAATAAACATGAGTATAGCAATAGTTTTTATCAAAATAACTGCTCTACTATTATTGCACAAATAATATGTAAAAACAACAATTTGAATAATTAAAATAGTAAATAGTAAATTCTAATTTATTCTTGCAAGCTTATAACAAGATAAGTTTGTTGCTAGGTTACAAGCAGATTTGTGTTTAAGGGCAAAACTTTAAATCAGATTCTGTTCAGTACGAATGAATCATACTTTTGTCATCTTTAATAATCTTTTTATAAGGTATAATTGTAAACAACAACAATAAGTAACAAAATATGAAAAAAATATATAAAATACTGTGTGCCTTATATTATGAAAAATAAAAACACATAATTTGTAAGAAAATTTGAACAATTCATAGAAAATTACGAAAATTATTATTGTTATACACCATCCTCCACCACCACCAATACCATTTATTTGCACATAGACTTCATAGACTACAGACTATATTAAAACAAAATGTAAATTATATTTAATTAAGTATATTATTTGTTGCAATATATAAATCAAGTGGTTTTTGTTATTGTTTTTTTCATTTCTTTTTATTGCAGCAGCAACATTTAGAGATCTGAAAGTCATTGCATTGGTTATTATTCTCATCTACCTCATTTCATCTTCAGCTACTTTTAATGTAGATAGTGAGATTGCTAGTAATTAATACTTTATTCCATTCTGTTTTGTTTTTTGAATATACACCATATATTCAAACATACCAGTTCAGCACTAATCACTTTGCTGATGTCATGTTGTATGCAGAACACACAGGAGGTTGTATAGTAAAATAGAGATAATGTTACACAGTAAGAGAATGCATATTATAAAGTGATCCTGAGAGATCCAAAGATATTATTTCACATTAACGGCTCATTGGATCACTGCTTAATATTTTTTTTTCTACTTGTCTAGTTACAATCAAAGTTATAACCAGTATATGCAATCAATTAACATTTTTGTCTTCAAAATATAGCCTGCAATTAGGAGAATAAATATAGTTACACATTTTTTATTTTTCCTTTATATTTATCCAAATTCAACAAATTCAATTAACTTGTTACTTATTGTTGATTTTGCTTGTATTAACAAAAAAATGTCTATAGCTTTTGGAACATAACAATTAATTGTTTAAGTAATACTTTAAAAAGAGACCAATCATGGTGCAGTGGCACTAAGTGTGACTGTAAAATTGACTGGTTGTGGGTTTGATCCCCACTTGAGGATATGAATGTATTTACATTTATAATTTCATTTTTTCACTCTGGTGTCGAGGCAAAGCGCGGCGTTGAGTTCCGCCACTAAACACGCAAAGCCCCCAGAACTTGGCGGAAAGTGGGGAACGGAGTGTCTTAACACTAGGTTCCCTCTGCCTACCCTGTTGTGCGCGGGATATAGCGTAAAGTTGATTTTGTTTTATTTTCAAAACGTTAAAAAAAATTGTAATTAATATTTGTATAAAGACATTTATATAGTTTTTAATGGTTATCTTTTTACTCAAGATACTTATAAACCATACCTATGTTTCATTGGTGTTGAGTCATGACGCATGTTATAATCCGTTGACTCTATAGCATTGTATTGAATGACTATAGTATGTGAAGGCTCTGTTATGAATTTTAATTGACTTATATGGTCTTTATTACGAAACTAGGACTCGAAATTCCAACTTGGTATCATTTTCGGCGTAATCGTGGGCGTAGGAATAAGGAGGGCCAGATGGGCCGTGCCCAACCCAGAAATTTTATTAACAAACAAAATTTACCCCAAAAAATTAGGAAAACAACGCTTACACGAACATATATATGTTCAATGCTCAAATTTAAGCTCCCTCTCAAAAAATATATGGAAATAGGCTAATGGGCGCAATATTACGAAAAAAACCCTTGAGGTATGCAGAATATAAAGACATATAAATATTTAAAATTAAAATGCAAATGTGTGCTATACATATAAAAATTGGTAAATTCGTGATAGTTTTCTTACCTCTTGTTTTGTTTTCAAGTGCTCTTGTTGGGACATTAACATTTCGGTAAAAATATGTATGAATAATCAAAATCTACTAAAATTAATTTAGTACGTCAGTTTTTTTTATATAAAATATTAAAATTAAAATGAATTCACGCAACATTAAATTCGGTTTTATTATTAACTAGCGACTTAAATTTATTGTTATATTATGGCTAAATTATATTTTTTTTCACATATTGTAGCCTATTTATTATTTAAAGTTTCATGTAAATCAGTTCAGTTCAGTTTTTGAGTGAAAGTGCAACAAACATCCATCCTCACATACTTCAGATTTATAATATTGTTAGGTTTTCCATTAGGCCACTTTTTTTTCAACTTCACGCTGTATTCCGCATGCAACAGACTAGGCAGAAGGAGCCTCCACCGAGCTCCCCACTTTCCGCCAGCATTCTGAAGGCATTGCAGGTTGAGTGCCGCAACTTAACGCCTAATCGCCTTTGCCTATTATATTTCTTTTCCTCGAATAGGAATCAAACCCACAACCTGTCGCGTTTAGCGTCACACGCTTGTGCCACTGCGCCATGAATGGCCACTTCACAAATTTAATTTGTTGTATTAACGTAAGGTATACGAAACGTTAGATAGAATATTGCCCTGAATGGTGAATATGAGTAGTTTTATTTTTAGATCTTACTTGTTTTGGATTTTACATTTATGTTAAGCATAGTAAGATTCGATTATTCAAGAATTCATTAATCAAAAGTGTAAATTATATTAAAAAGAAATAGTGTTTTTGAATCAGCTAACATAAATTTGAAATATTTTTTCCTAACAAAGTAACTAAAATAAAAAAAAAGAAACCTTACGTCTTGGATTTATTAAGAAGTATATGTTATTAAACAAAAGTATAAACATATATTTATATTATGCTTCATAGAATAAATACACGAAAATTTGTAGAGAAATTGGATGACAATTGATAATATAAAGGTTGTTCGTTCGTCTCCCACTCGAGGAAATGAAATATTTCATATTCTCTGGGGTGGAGGCAAAGCGCGGTGTTGAGTTGCCCCACTGAAGACGCAATGCCTTTAGAATTCGGGGGAAAATGGTGAACGGAGTGTCTTAACACCAGGTTCTCTCAAACAAACATTCACAACATTAACGTACCTCCAAATCACCACATTATTTCTTATTAATTTCACTAAAGGTGAGATTAATAAGAATTTCTTATTATCAATAGTAATCAAATTTATGTTATTGTATTTTGATGGGTCTTTCCTAGACAATATGTATAATGCTGCCCGACATGCATGTTTGTTATCAATTAAGGCTATTATTGCAACTGCGTTAATGAATGACCTTATTACGGCACTGCTCTAATTTCCATCCATCAAATTATATAATCATTGTAATGGCATAATTTGACTTGTTTCAGATAGTATGGTGTGAATGCACTGCACTTTAGTATCCGTGGCCCACACGTCACATTCCTACAAGGTGAGTGATCTTGAAATGTTATTTATACTCTAATAGAGGCCCACCGCGGTCTCCTTTATTGCGAATTCAATTTTTCATACAGTATCCATTTCTTATTGCCCGTAAAAAAATAATTAGAAAAATATAGTTAAATCATAACGTATATTTTATTAACCATATCACACACATCTCATTTCCGTCACTGGCCACGTGAAGTTATGTTGAATACCATATCAACGATAAGTACACGAACCTCGCAGTGGGTCAAAGCTTGTTGGATGTCCTGAATTTTTAAGTAAGCTATTACGCTTGTACTATGTTAGCTATCGCGCTCTTTTCTCTCGTTGATTGCGTCTTTACTTTCACACGACACGATGGTTTCACTATAAGGGACATTTCCATCAGCTTTCTGCTTTCGACGGACATTGGCTTGAACTCTTTTCCGTTTGACGCAATCACTGTATAAATAGCATTTCCTGTTTTTTATTGACTTACGATTAAATATTGTTTTCTTTAATAACAGTTTTTTTTTTATAATTTCATTACAATGAATACCAGTTATGGTTATAACATAATTCATATAAGTAGCCTAATATTATTAGGTATATTTTACTTAATATGAAACATACTAAGCAATATTATATAGTGTTATATTTAAATATATAGAATGATTTTATTGCAAGTAATAAGAACAAAGGCATATTGAGGTATAGAGTACCATATCAACAGGGCGATTGCTTCTAATTCAATTAGTCTGCAAGTAGAACGTGTCTGGCATTCTTACAAACGGCTTCAGCCTCGTATTATGGGTTTTAGAAGTATAACACAACCCTAGGAGCGATCATTGAAGAATGAAAGAACAGAGAATTGTCATAGTACGTCCTATAGGCTAACTCATTCAACATTCTTGTGGACTCTACAATAGTATTAATATATTTTGAATTACATATAGGCCCAAGCACTGATACCTGTCTATGATTTAATTTAGTCTTGAAATATTACCAAAACAAACTATCCTAAATATTTTCATAAGTGACATCCAGTAATAACGGAAAGCTGACTGGTTGTGGGTTCGATCCCCCATCGAGGAGATGAAATATTTACTTAAATTTATATTTCCATTTCTTCGCTCTGGTG